>JAMWET010002563.1:0-67500 GCA_024036415.1 Prochilodus magdalenae
TAAAAGACTTTAATTATATTAGGGATAATATCATAATTTGTCTGCTGGCTGACGCTGCTTTGCTGAAAATAACCCCACGTGATGACGGCGCTAACGTTAACATTGGAGGAAGCTGATCCAGTGAGTGAGACCACAGGGGTGGCGATTGTCTCAGAGAAATTCGGAGGAGGTTCTTTTTTGAAGAGAGAACCCGAACAATGAAACCATTCTGCTCGTCTTCCCGTCAGACCCCAACCCTGCTCCAACGGTGGCTGACTTTCGTTTAGAATACTCGCTGAAAAACTGCAAAAGGTCCGGAGACGTTTGTTTATTATATCCCATTTTTAAATCTAAATTACAGATTTTTTAATTATTCGTCTACAGCTCATTATTTTTTTAAGATACCGTTCCAGTACTAATCTGCCTGCCGATAACGGAGTTATGTCATGGCGTCGGTAATATATGAATGGTATCTTCTCATCTACTGTTCTGTTTTTCTCAACATAATTTAAATATGGACCTATCTGCTTTTTATTTAGCATTCTTATTTTATGAGATATGAGAAGACGAAGGGTCCCCTACTGAAGAACGGTTAGAAGTGAGATTTACAAAAGACTATAGCTATATCACTAATGTTCAGTATCCATACGAGCTGCTGCCCTGCGCTGTCCTGTAATTAATCAGCTCCAGTTCAGATCGCTCATCATAACCCCGCCTCTTTTAAGTTCAGAAATATGTTCCTGTACTTTCTAATGCTGAGGGATCAGATCTGAACCGTGTGCAGCACTGATCACGATTACTGGTCATGTACATCAGAAAAAACTGAACAATAATCCAATCGTCGACCAGTACGGGCGAATACAAAGGGCTGGTATAGCCCCTAGTATTTACATCCCCCCCTTTAAATACGCCACAACGGAGCTGCGAACCCACATGTGGACTATGTGGAGAAATCCAGCGTTCCGGGCTGGAAGGGTATGTTGGTGCTTTCCTTTCCCGTCCTCAAAACCCGACTGTCAGAGTGGGATTACCTGGTGTTCTCTTCTTTAACCGTAGAATTCTCTCTTTTCTCCCCTAGATGGATCCTGATAATGATGAAAGCTGCTGAGGGCAGTTTTTCCCGATTTTGATCCCTGAAAATGTTACTTTGTTACGTAAATCTGAATCCTCTTAACACAACCACCTAGGGCGGCAGTAAGGAGTCAAGCGGTTCTCGTTTCAGTTTGAAACACCGCATTATACATGACTCAGTGACTGTGAACCGCTTCAGCTTGCCAGCCAGTCAAGCACACTCAGCACCTTGAAAACCGCTGGCGTCCTGTTTACTGTAAATAAATTAATTTTGTTGGATTGTTTAAATATTGTAAACATTTCTTTCCCCAAATCACCAGTAATCTCCTGCATTGCCTAAACCTCATTACCTCTGTAGTTCCCTTCGTGCCCTTACCTGGCGGACGCTCTCTTTGCGCCCTCTAGTGTGTTGCAGTCTGGAGAATAACGTTTATTAGGAACGGGAGGCAGGACTGGTTTTTTGTGTGTGTGTGGTGCAGGGGCAGTCAGTAAGGTCTGTGACCCTACACAGAGTTGAAATGATGTACAATATGGACACCTTCCCTGGGAGAAGTGCCCACCTACTGGCAAATACCAAATACAGCATCACTGAACATTACCCTCCAACAAGGTGAGAATACATCCGCCCTCAATCCCTATCTGATTTCCATTACTACTTCACTGTTCATTAACTCACTCACCATACAGTCACTACTCAAACCGCTTCAATAACTACTCCCTGATTCAATTAACTACTCACTGATTCCTTATACTATCACCGATTCATTACTACTCACTGATTCATTAACTACTCACCAATACAGTAACTACTCACCGATTCAATAACTACTCACTGATTCATTAACTACTCACTGATTCATTAACTACTCACCGATTCATTAACTACTCACTGATTCATTAACTACTCACCAATACAGTAACTACTCACCGATTCAATAACTACTCACTGATTCATTAACTACTCACCAATACAGTAACTACTCACCGATTCAATAACCTCTATCTCTCTGTGTCCAGGCAGGAGCCAAAGCTGGCCGGCCGCAGAGGGAGGAGCACGTCTTTGAAGGAACGGCAGCCCAGCCGGCCGCCCAATGAGAGAGCCAACAGTCTGGACAACGAACGGTCCCTGGACCCACGTTGCCACCTGCAGGTAGGAGCACAAAACCACAGCTGAGAGCACACACAGTGAATCAATGAGCTGCTGAATGAATCAGGCTGTGTGTGAGAATGAGAATGAGTGAGTAAATGAATTCATGAATGAGCAGGTTGGTAAATGAATAATGAGTGAGTGAGTGAGTGAGTGAGTGAGTGAGTGAGTGAGTGAGTGAGTGAATGAATAAGTGCATGAGTTGGATTTGATGATTATAACTCTTCCTGGTGGCAGATTCCACGTAAAACCGTTTATGACCAGCTGAACCACATCCTGGTGTCTGACGACCATCTTCCTGAAAGCATCATCCTTATCAACACTTCTGACTGGCAGGGCCAGGTGAGCCTGTCAATCAAGCACACTCGGTCACCATGGAAACCGCCTCAGCACCAGCTCTGCTAGCTAGAGATCCACTTTACAACAAGTTTACATAATTTTGTTTTTTCAAATAAAAGTCAGATGGATCAGATGTACACAATGTTTTTGTTTTCAGAGATACCTCCCATATCACTCTCTCCCTCTCTCTTTCTCTCTTTCTCTCTCAGTATCTCTCAGATGTCCTTCAGAATCACAGTCTCCCTGTAGTTTGCACCTGCACCACGGCCGACGTTCAGGCAGCCTTTAACACCATTGTTTCTCGAATACAGAGATTGTAAGTATCTGTTTCTCTCTCTCTCCCTTTACTTCCTTCTCTCTCCCTCTCCTTCTTTCTCTCTCTCTCATTTCCTCTTTCTCTTTCTCTCTATCGCTCTCTCTCTCTATATATATATGTGATACTCACTCCTCTGTATGTGTGTCTATAGTTGTAACAGTAACTCCATCACACCAGCACCGGTGAAAATAGCAGTAGCAGGTGCTCAGCATTACCTGTCCGCTGTGCTCCGCCTCTTTGTGGATCACCTGACCCATAAGACACCCGATTGGCTTGGCTACCTACGGTTTCTCATCATCCCGCTGGGTGAGAGGCAGAGTAACACTAAACTACATTCAGTGTGCTCAACACACTACACTCAATACACTAAACTACATTCAGCACACTCAACACACTACACTCAACATACTAAACTACATTCAGCATACTCAACACACTACACTCAACATACTAAACTACATTCAGCACACTCAACACACTACACTCAATACACTGAACTACATTCAGCACACTCAACACACTACACTCAATACACTAAACCACATTCAGCATACTCAACACACTACACTCAATACACTAAACTACATTCAGCATACTCAACACACTACACTCAACATACTAAACTACATTCAGCACACTCAACACACTACACTCAACATACTAAACTACATTCAGCATACTCAACACACTACACTCAATACACTAAACTATATTCAGCACACTCAACACACTACACTCAATACACTAAACCACATTCAGCATACTCAACACACTACACTCAATACACTAAACCACATTCAGCATACTCAACACACTACACTCAATACACTAAACCACATTCAGCACACTCAACACACTACACTCAATACACTAAACTATATTCAGCACACTCAACACACTACATCAATACACTAAACTACATTCAGCACACTCAACACACTACACTCAATACACTAAACCACATTCAGCATACTCAACACACTACACTCAATACACTAAACTACATTCAGCACACTCAACACACTACACTCAATACACTAAACTACATTCAGCACACTCAACACACTACACTCAATACACTAAACTACATTCAGCATACTCAACACACTACACTAAACTACATTCAGCACACTCAACACACTACACTCAATACACTAAACCACATTCAGCATACTCAAAACACTACACTCAATACACTAAACCACATTCAACACACTCAACACACTACACTTAATACACTAAACCACATTCAGCATACTCAACACACTACACTCAATACACTAAACCACATTCAACACACTCAACACACTACACTTAATACACTAAACTACATTCAGCACACTCAACACACTATACTCAATACCCTAAACTACAATCAGCACACTCAACACACTACACTCAATACCCTAAACTACATTCAGCATACTCAACACACTACACTCAATACACTAAACTACATTCAGCACACTCAACACACTACACTCAATACACTAAACTACATTCAGCATACTCAACACACTACACTTAACACACTAAACTACATTCAGCATACTCAACACACTACACTCAATACACTAAACCACATTCAGCATACTCAACACACTACACTCAATACACTAAACCACATTCAACACACTCAACACACTACACTTAATACACTAAACTACATTCAGCACACTCAACACACTATACTCAATACCCTAAACTACAATCAGCACACTCAACACACTACACTCAATACCCTAAACTACATTCAGCATACTCAACACACTACACTTAATACACTAAACTACATTCAGCACACTCAACACACTACACTCAATACACTAAACTACATTCAGCATACTCAACACACTACACTCAATACACTAAACTACATTCAGCACACTTAACACACTACACTCAATACACTAAACTACATTCAGCACACTCAACACACTACACTCAATACACTAAGCTACATTCAGCATACTCAACACACTACACTCAATACACTAAACTACATTCAGCACACTCAATACACTAAACTACATTCAGCACACTCAACACACTACACTCAATACACTAAACTACATTCAGCACACTCAATACACTAAACTACATTCAGCACACTCAACACACTACACTCAATACACTAAACCACATTCAGCATACTCAACACACTACACTCAATAAACTAAACTACATTCAGCACACTCAACACACTACACTCAATACACTAAACTACATTCAGCACACTCAACACACTACACTCAATACACTAAACTATATTCAGCACACTCAACACACTACACTCAATACACTAAACTACATTTAGCACACTCAACACACTACACTCAATACACTAAACTATATTCAGCATACTCAACACACTACACTCAATACACTAAACTACATTCAGCACACTCAACACACTACACTCAATACACTAAACTACATTCAGCATACTCAACACACTACACTCAATACACTAAACCACATTCAGCATACTCAACACACTACACTCAATACACTAAACTACATTCAGCACACTCAACACACTACACTCAATACACTAAACTACATTCAGCACACTCAACACACTACACTCAATACACTAAACCACATTCAGCATACTCAACACACTACACTCAATACACTAAACTACATTCAGCACACTCAACACACTACACTCAACACACTAAACTATGTTCAGCACACTCAACGTAGTATACTGCATTCAGTTTGTCTATACACTATACATATTTATTAAACTCTGTACCAGTACGATACACTTCAGTCACTACAGTATGTTACATTCATTGTTCCCTATACTCTACACTCAGTACAGTATACTACATTTACTACTCTCAGTGTACCCTGTACAGTGCATTTAATACACGTATTACTCTGTGCTCTGGGCACTAGACTTTATTCAGTATACTCACTATTCTATTCCACGTACACTATACACTCTATACAGAATACACTCTATACAGAATACACTCTATACACTACTCCATATAGCACTATATGCAGGTATATGAGCGCCACACAGAGAACACGAAACACTAGTATATACGATAATGTATTTACCTGTGTGTGTGTGTGTGTGTGTGTGTGTGTGTGTAGGTGCCCACCCAGTCTCTAAGTACCTGGCCAGTATAGATTACAGGTATAGCAGTCTGTTTCAGGACTCAGCATGGAGGGACCTTTTCCTTAAACCTGAGGCTCCTGTTATAGGTAAGATACAGCGACAGTACTATAGTATCCACCTCTCCCTCTCTCTGTCTCTCTCTCTCTCTCTCTCTCTCTCTCATCCTCAGTTCATTTCAGTTTAGGGAGTTTGATGTTTATTGTAGTTTATTTTGTTTTGAGAATCTGTAAATATAAAATATACTGCCTCTACCTCTCTCTCTTTCTCTCTCTTACTCTCACTACAGTACAGGACAGCCCGGATGTAGTTGCCAGGGTAACACAGTACATGCTGGGGGCTAATGGAGCTCATCAGCTGCCCATAGCTGAGGCCATGCTAACATACAAACAGAAGAGGTACACACACACACATGCGCACACACACACACACACACACACACACACACACACTCACACACACACATACACACATATTCACTCACAAATACACACACACACTGTAATAAATCTATGTTTAATGTTGAGAATGTTTATGTTTATGAGTTCATATTTAAAGTCTCTGAATGTGTATGTTGTGTTATACAGTGTAATGTATATCTGTTTGTGTTTATGAAGTGGTCTGCATCTGAACGCTGTGAACATGAGTCTGGGTGAACGGAGCGTTTGTGTTCAGTTTTACTGTCACTGCTGGCAAATTCACAAACCTGCAGACGTCCAGCCCGGGTTACAGATCAGTGTAGATCAGAGTCAGTTCAGATATGATCAGATATGGTGCAGGGACCATCCAGCCGAACCATCCGAACTAAAGCTAACCTCAGTGTGACTTTTAGTCTATCCTCAGGTGAGCTGGATTCCTGTATATATTTCTGTGCCATGTTTAAAGTGAACTATATTGCCAAAAGTATTCACGCCCCATTCAAGTGTTCCCATCACTTTCATGGCCACAGGTGTATAAAACCAAGCACCTGGATATGCAGACTGCTTCTACAGACGTTAGTGAGAGAATGGGTCGCTCTCAGGAGCTCAGTGAGTTCCAGTGTGGTACCGTGATAGGATGCCACCTGTACAGCAAGTCCAGTCATGAAATTCCCTCCATACTAAATATTCCGGAGTCCACTGTCGGTGGGATTAGAACACAGTGGGAGTGATTGGGAGCATCAGGAACTCAGCCACGAAGTGGTAGGATACGTAACATGACAGAGCGGGGTCAGTGGATGCTGAGGGTCATAGTGCGCAGTGGTCACCAACTTTCTCCAGAGTCCATCACTACAGTCCTCCAAACTTCATGTGTCCTTCAGGTCAGCTCAGGAACAGTGTGTAGAGCTTCATGGAATGGGTTTCCATGGCGAGCATCTGCATCAAGCCTTACACCACCAAGCGCAGTGCAGAGCGTGGAATGCAGTGGTGTAAAGCTCCGCCTCTGGACTGGAGCAGTGGAGGCGTGTCCTCTGGAGTGACCAATCACGCTTCTCCGCCTGGCAATCCAATAGACGAGTCTGAGTTTGGCAGTTGCCAGGAGAACGGTACTGGTCTGACTGCACTGTGCCCAATGTAGAGTTTGGTGGAGGGGGGATTATGGTGTGGGGGTGTTGTTCAGGAGTTGGGCTCCGCCCCTTAGTTCCAGTGAGAGGAACTCTTAATGCTTCAGCAGACCAAGAGACTCTGGACAACCTCATTCTCCCAACTTTGCGGGACAGTTTGGGGACGGCCCCTTCCTGTTCCAACATGACCGCACACCAGTGCACAGAGCAAGCTCCATAAAGACATGGATGAGCGAGTCTGGTGTGGAGGAACTGGACTGGCCTGCACAGAGTCCTGACCTCCACCCGATAGAACACCTTTGGAATGAGTTAGGGCGGAGACTGAGAGCCAGGTCTTCTCGTCCAACATCAGTGTCTGACCTCGCCAATGTGCTTCTGGAAGACTGCTCAGAAATTCCCATCAACACATTCCCAACCCTTGTGGAAAACCTTCCCAGAAGAGTTGGAGCTGTTGTAGCTGTAAAGGGTGGAGCATCATATTAAACCCTATGGATCGAGAATGAGATGTCACTCAAATTCATATGCGTGTGAAGGCAGACGGGTGAATACTTTTGGCAGTACAGTGTGTCTTTAATCCCTGAGATTACACGTGTCCTGAACGCAACCAGCAGGTGGAACAGTTCTGCAGGTTCTTGCTCAGTTCCTCTGTTGATGGAGTAAGAGCTCTGCTCACCTCGGAACACTGGTGTGTTGAGCTGTAGTTCCATACTCCCCCGTATAGGGAAGGTTCTTCAAGCCTTCTTCAGTAAAGACAGTGTTTTGATGTAGAACCATGAACACTCAGAGAACCATCTGCATGCTCAAACGTTCCTTTGCATGGTGAAATGGTTCTGGATGACTGAGGTGTTGTATACGGTTCTATATTACATCACTGTCAGGCTGGTAACACTACCAGAACCCTTTTGGTGGAACCCTGCTCCTGGAGGCACCCTGCCTTTCCCACTGTAGGGCATTCCCTGCTCCCTGTTCACACCTGATTCACCTTTCAGCTCATTAACAAGCCCTTCAGAGCTGTAGGGGGCGCTACAGCAGGGAGCCCACAGTGCAGGGTGCCTCCAGAACCAGGGCTGAGAACTCTGGGCTACAAACCCGAGTTTCACCTTCACTGAGGAACCCTTGAGGAGCCGCCCCTGCTATCGTGCAGCTTGTTAGCGTTGTGCTGTGTCTGCAGGTTTTGAAGGACAGGCCAGCGTGTGGAGGTCACGGTGTGCTCCATCCGTGTCCGTGTGATTAACTCCTTCTTTGTTTGTTGTGTCTTTTTTTCTTCGCCCTCTGAAGGAAAAAGAGCTTTCATTTTGATTTTGCAGTAAGGTATTGTGGTCTGCCTGCCGGGTCTCATGGTTTCCTCTCCCTCCTCTTTCTCGTATATGAAGGAGACAGTGCGACTCCACAGGAAGCAGCTGCTGCACTTAAAGCTACAGTCTGGATTTTTTCCAGATGTAGTCAGTCGGACATGTTTGGTGTCTTTAGCCTTAGCAACGGAGCTACGAGGCTGATGTATGGTGCTGTATACCCTGATAGCGGTGTAACTCTGGCGGTGGTGTAACTCTGACAACGATGTAACTCTGGCGGCGATGTAACTCTGGCGACGGTGTAACTCTGACTGCGGTGCAACTCTGACGGCGGTGCAACTCTGGCGGTGGTGTAACTCTGATGGTGGTGTAACTCTGACGGTGGTGTAACTTTGATGGTGGTGTAACTATGACAGTGGCGTAACTCTGATGGCGATATAACTGACGCCGGTGTAACTCTGGCAGCGGTGTAACTCTGGCGGCTGTGTAACTATGACAGTGGTGTAACTATGATGGCGGTGTAACTGATGGTGATATAACTGACGCCAGTGTAACTTTGGCGCCGGTGTAACTCTGGCGGCGGTGTAACTCTGTTGGCGGTATAACTCTGACAACAATGTAACACTGATGGTGCTGTAGCTCTGATGGTGGTGTAACTCTGACGGCGGGGTAACTCTTGCGGCGGTGTAACTCTGACAATGGTGTAACTCTGGCGGCGGTGTAACTCTGACGATGGTGTCACTCTGACGATGGCATAACTCTGATGGCGGTGTAACTCTGATGGCGGTGTAACTCTGACGATGGTGTCACTCTGACGATGGCATAACTCTGATGGTGGTGTAACTCTGATGGCGGTGTAACTCTGATGGCGGTGTAACTCTGACGATGGTGTCACTCTGACGATGGTATAACTCTGTCGGCGGTGTAACTCTGATGGCGGTGTAACTCTGATGGTGGTGTAACTCTGACGGCGGTGTAACTCTGGCAGCGGTGTAACTCTGGCGGCGGTGTAACTCTGACGGTGGTGTAACTCTGACGGCGGTGTAACTCTGGCGGCGGTGTAACTCTGAGGGTGGTGTAACTCTGACGGTGGTGTAACTCTGACGGCGGTGTAACTCTGATGGCGGTGTAACTCTGGCAGCGGTGTAACTCTGGCGGCGGTGTAACTATAGATGATTATAATCCATTATATAACACTAAGGCGTTATTGATCTGGATCAGTATCTCTTTTTATTCAGGTCTTGCCTGCACTGACCCTGTGTGAACTGTACGACTGTAGGATGCTGCTGGGTTATTAGCTACACTGGCTTCATATCTCCTGTGCCAAAACTAAACTAGACACCAAACCTGTCCTGACTCAACCACGTTAGCAGTGATGTAGGAAGAGTTCACTAATTCCACTGACTTATATACATTTACCCCACAACCGAGTATGTTGAGGCGAGTGAGTGAGAGCGGGCTTGATGTGAGGTGGTTCAGATATTCTGTACAGTGCTGGTGATGGGAACCAGGGTTCTCCATGTCTACAACACACATTTTATTGACTATCTAAACCTCCAGGGAACCTACACGTGTCTTCTCAGGTCAATTGAATGATGATGATGGAAAACCTGGAAATACTACGTTTCTTTGGGGGACTATTTGACCTCACAGCGCCCTGCAGCATGTATCCCTCCACCATGAATGGAGTTTAAGGCTGAAATCTGGCAAATCATTCCAAATCAGAGCGAACATTCCAGAGCTGGAACAGTGGTGATATCTGGAAATCTGTAGAACTAGTTGGGGGACAAAAATGCCTACCAAGAAGAAGGTAGAGAAGAAGAAGGAGGAGAAGACGAAGATGTAGAGGAAGGAGAAGAATGGGGACAAGAAGGAGTAGAAGGAGGAGACGGAGAAGGAAAAGATGGAGAAGAAAAAAGAAGATAAAGATGGAGAGGAAGGAGAAGAAGGAGAAGATGGAGAAGGCAAAGTCGAAGATGGAGAAGATGAAAATGGAGAGGTGGAAGATGGAGAGGTAGAAGGAGAATATGCCCCTGGGTAACTATAGTCCTGTACGATCTCTGATCACATGTGAGTCTAATAGCTGAACTACAGTCACATGTAGACCTGAGCTGGACATCTGGTCCCCATCACCCCCACTGTGAGCCGCAGGAGGGACTCCCCCCTGAAAGACCGGAAACGGGGGTAATTCCGCATTTCGGTGGCATTCCCGTTAAATGGTGAACCTTTCCAACATCTCAGCCTGCTGTCCTGTGTGGTGTCACTGCTCTCCTCATGCTGCTGTCATTACGCTCCAGTCTGTGGTCCAACATGTCCAGTTCAGCTTTACTGCACAGGGTGGAGATCAGAGAGCGCTGTGGCACAGACTAACCAGAGTACTCACACTTACCACACATAATCCAGATTAGCACACAGTGTTTATTCATAAGGGGTTTATTTAACATCACGTCTGTTTAGTCCTGTCCAGAGTGAATGGATGTGTTGGGCTGCTCTCCCTCCAGTGTTCTCTCTCTCTTTCTCCCTCTCTCTTTCTTTCTCCCTCTCTGTCTCTCTCTCTCTCTCTCTCTCTCTCAAAGTCACTCTCACTCTCTCTTTCTCTTTCACTTTCTCTCTCTCTCCTTCTCTCTCTGTCTCTCTCTCTCTCTCTCTCTCTCTCTCAATGTCACTCTCACTCTCTCTTTCTCTTTCACTTTCTCTCTCTCTCTCTCTCTCTCTCTCTCTCTCATTCTCACTCAAACTCTCTCTCTCTCTCTCTCTCTCTCTCTCTCTTTCTCCCTCTCTCTCTTTCTCTCTTCTCTCTCTCTCTCTGTCTCTCTCTCTTTCTCTCTCTCTCTCTCTCTCTCTCTCTCTCTCTCTCTCTCTCTCTCTCTCTCTCTCTCTCTCTCTCATTCTCACTCAAACTCTCTCTCTCTCTCTTTCTCTCTCTCTCTCTCGCTCGCTCGCTCTCTCTCTCTCTCTCATTCTCACTCAAACTCTCTCTCTCTCTCTCTCTCTCTCTCTCTCTCTCTCTCTCTCTCTCTTTCTCCCTCCCTCTCTCTCACTCCTTATTTCTTCTCTTTCAGTCGCAGAATGAATCTGCTTCTGTTTCCTCCCAAACAGTACACGCATACAGACTCCATATCTTACCCAGTATACACACTGACGTACCCGGCATCGTGTGATATCAGTGTGTAGCCTGAGTATGAAGTGGTGTTCCCTCAGGGCACGGCTTGGGAACGCCCACTCCTGTATAAGGTGTGAGGTGTTATGTTGTGAGTGAGACTGAACACTGGCCAGCGTGCTCAAGGCAAGGAGCCGTGGATTATTGAAGACTGAACGAGGCATGATAGTGTGAGACCGTGTGTCAGGTGAACATGCTGGACACACCATTCGCCAGAACTCTCCAGAATACCGCTCAGACCAGTTCTGGACAACATGGGCCCCATGGCACAGTGCATTACCCTGCTGGACTATACCAGCACTGTGGGGCGACATGAAGTCCACGAAGGGCTGGAAATGGCCACCAAGCAGTGAAACGTAGTAGGAACTCGTCAAAGAGAACACACCTCACACCATTATGGAACCATCACCAGCCTGCGCAGTGCCTTGTTGACAGCTGGGGTCCATGAGGTCTGCACCACACACGACCCCTACCTTCAGCCCAAACAACTGGTATCTTGACTCATCAGATCATGGTGCATGTTGCCAGTCCTCTAGGGTCCAGTTAGCAACCTCAGGAGCCCAGGTTAGACGCTGTGTGCGGTGTGGTGGTGTTAACAGAGCCACTCAGGTGGGTCTTCTGCTCCCATAGAAGCTAAAGAATGTTGCACATACCTGAGGGAGAGGCCGATAATCCATGTCTCCTTGCCTCGACCACGCTGGCCGCCCCCTGAGGGAACACCACTTCATAATCAACCTACATACTGATGTCACATGACGTTCAGCATGCCAGTGTGTATCTGTATCTTCCCGCTGTGGGTCCTTTTCCTGTTTGTGCTTTAGTCCCCTCCGGGCTGTGGTCCTCTCAGATTCTCCTGATTGGCTGAAACTGCTTTCCTTTTCACGCCCCACTATGGGGGGGTGGAGCTGAGTGGCTGCTGATTGGACAAGAGCTTGCATGTGACCTGCTTTCTTGTAGTTCAGTTTTAGACCCTTTAAATCTAACCAGATCAATCAGACACGCCTCCCTCTGACACATCCGTTACCAATCCAGACCTTATAATCAACAGCAGAACCCGGTCAGAGTGAAGTGTCTGTGCTTTGATTTCGCCCTACTGCCTGATTGATTAGTTCATTCTCATTGATTAGTCTGTAATCAGGACTCTGATAATCACTAGTTCAGTACTGAAAAATCATCAGCACATTAGATTCTTATAGCTAATACTGTGGTACAGATGGGTGCTCGCTTACTTCTGTCTGTCTCTCTTTCCTGTAGCCCGGATGAGGATTCCTGTCAGAAATTCATCCCTTTTATTGGGGTAAGTTTTATTTTTGTTTTCCTCTTCGTTCTGTTCCTTTCCTTACTGTCTTAATTACACAGTATAATATCATGCTGGTATCACCACTGATATCATAATAATAATATTATATGGTGACTGGAGTATTGTGATATTATATCATGTCTGGAGTATTTTGATTTTATATTGTGACTGGGGTATTGTGATATAATGTATCGTGACTGGAGTATTGTGATATTATATTGTGACTGGGGTATTATGATGTTATATTGTGACTGGAGTATTGTGATGTTATATCGCGACTGGAGTATTGTGATATTATATCGTGACTGGAGTATTGTGATGTTATATCGAGACTGGAGTATTGTGATATTATATTGTGACTGGAGTATTGTGATATTATATTGTGACTGGAGTATTGTGATGTTATATCGTGACTGGAGTATTGTGATGTTATATTGTGACTGGAGTATTGTGATATTATATTGTGACTGGAGTATTGTGATATTATATCGCGACTTGAGTATTGTGATGTTATATTGTGACTGGGGTATTGTGATGTTATATTATGACTGGAGTATTGTGATATTATATTGTGACTGGAGTATTGTGATGTTATATCGTGACTGGAGTATTGTGATGTTATATCGAGACTGGAGTATTGGGATATTATATTGTGACTGGAGTATTGTGATAGTATATCGTGACTGGAGTATTGTGATATTATATCATGACTGGAGTATTGTGATGTTATATCGTGACTGGAGTATTGTGATGTTATATCGAGACTGGAGTATTGTGATGTTATATCGTGACTGGAGTATTGTGATGTTATATCGAGACTGGAGTATTGGGATATTATATTGTGACTGGAGTATTGTGATAGTATATCGTGACTGGAGTATTGTGATATTATATCGTGACTGGAGTATTGTGATATTATATTGTGACTGGGGTATTGTGATGTTATATTATGACTGGAGTATAGTGATATTATATCATGACTGGGGTATTGTGATATTATATTATGACTGGAGTATTGTGATATTATATTGTGACTGGAGTATTGTGATATTATATTGTGACTGGAGTATTGTGATATTATATTGTGACTGGAGTATTGTGATATTATATTGTGACTGGAGTATTGTGATATTATATTGTGACTGGAGTATTGTGATATTATATTATGACTGGAGTATTGTGATATTATATTGTGACTGGGGTATTATGATGTTATATTGTGACTGGAGTATTGTGATATTATACTGTGACTGGAGTATTGTGATATTATATCGCGACTGGAGTATTGTGATGTTATATCGCGACTGGAGTATTGTGATGTTATATCGTGACTGGAGTATTGTGATATTATATCGTGACTGGAGTATTGTGATGTTATATCGTGACTGGAGTATTGGGATATTATATTGTGACTGGAGTATTGTGATATTATATCGTGACTGGAGTATTGTGATGTTATATCGAGACTGGAGTATTGGGATGTTATATCGAGACTGGAGTATTGGGATATTATATTGTGACTGGAGTATTGTGATAGTATATCGTGACTGGAGTATTGTGATATTATATCGTGACTGGAGTATTGTGATGTTATATCGTGACTGGAGTATTGTGATGTTATATCGAGACTGGAGTATTGTGATGTTATATCGTGACTGGAGTATTGTGATGTTATATCGAGACTGGAGTATTGGAATATTATATTGTGACTGGAGTATTGTGATAGTATATCGTGACTGGAGTATTGTGATATTATATCGTGACTGGAGTATTGTGATATTATATCGTGACTGGAGTATTGTGATATATTGTGACTGGAGTATTGTGATATTATATCGCGACTGGAGTATTGTGATATATCGTGACTGGAGTATTGTGATGTTATATTGTGACTGGGGTATTGTGATATATTATGACTGGAGTATTGTGATATTATATCGCGACTGGAGTATTGTGATATTATATTGTGACTGGAGTATTGTGATATTATATTGTGACTGGGGTATTGTGATGTTATATTATGACTGGAGTATAGTGATATTATATCATGACTGGGGTATTGTGATATTATATTATGACTGGAGTATTGTGATATTATATTGTGACTGGGGTATTATGATGTTATATTGTGACTGGAGTATTGTGATATTATATTGTGACTGGAGTATTGTGATATTATATTGTGACTGGAGTATTGTGATATTATATTGTGACTGGAGTATTGTGATATTATATTATGACTGGAGTATTGTGATATTATATTGTGACTGGAGTATTGTGATGTTATATTGTGACTGGAGTATTGTGATATTATACTGTGACTGGAGTATTGTGATGTTATATCGTGACTGGAGTATTGTGATATTATATCGCGACTGGAGTATTGTGATATTATACTGTGACTGGAGTATTGTGATATTATATCGTGACTGGAGTATTGTGATGTTATATTATGACTGGAGTATTGTGATGTTATATCGTGACTGGAGTATTGTGATATTATATTGTGACTGGAGTATTGTGATATTATATCGTTATGTTATTATATTGTGGTGATGTGTAAGGCCTGTAGTGTTTCCCACTGTGAGTGATAGGTGTTGTGTTGAGTGCAGATGGTGAAGGTGGGGATTGTTGAACACAGCTCCGCAGCTTCAGGTCAGTTTCACTCAGCTCACTCAACCTCCCTCTCTCTCTCTGACTCTCTCCCCTCCCTCTTTCTGTCTCTGACTCTCTCCCGCTCTGTCTCTGACTCTCTCTCTCGCGCTGTCTCTCTCTCTGACTCTCACTCTCTCATTCTTTGTCTCTCTGACTCTATCCTCCCTCTTTTTGTCTCTGTCTCTCATTCTCTCTGACTCTGACTCTCACTCTCTCATTCTCTCTGTCTCTCTCTCTGACTCTCACTCTCTCATTCTTTGTCTCTCTGACTCTATCCTCCCTCTCTCTTTGTCTCTGTCTCTCATTCTCTCTGACTTTGACCCTCTCATTTTTTCTGTTTCTCTCTGACTCTTTCTTTGTCGCTCTCTGTGTCTCTCACTGTCTCATTCTTTGTCTGTCTCTCTCTGTCTCTCTAACTCTCTCTGTTTCTCTGACTCTCTCTGTGGCTCTCTTTATAGGTGATTCAGATGATGCTGCTCCGATGGGTTCTCTCCTCTCCTCCACTCCTCCTCAGATATCTCCAGCTCTTAAAGAAGCTTCTCCTACTCCCCCCTCTTCTCCATCTGTTCATTCACCTTTCAGCAGGTATGCAGACTCCAGGCCCTATACACACAACACCTGCCCTGGTCTCGAGATGACACATCTGCAGATATCAGACTTAACCTAGGGATTTGTGGGAACTCCACCTATTGTCACATGTATGCTGTATATGTAGTTTGCTGGTGGCTCATGTCAGGTGGATTAAAAGCTCTAATGAAACTCTTTTTATTAAACGAGTTTTAATTTTTCTGTGTCTGTGGCTGCAGTTCTCCAGGTGGTGGGCAGGGGGAGCTGATGGGTCTGCAGGTGGATTACTGGGTGGCTCCGACAGAGAAGAAGAGAGACGTGGAGAAGAAAGACTCCTCCTCCAAGAACACTCTCAAGTGCACCTTTCGCTCGCTGCAGGTTAGCCGCATCCCACTGGGCGGGGTGGAGGTGGGGCCACAGCCAACCATGTCCATGACTGTAGTGACCAAGGAGAAGAACAAGAAAGGTGGGATCATACGCCGATCGATATCACAAATCAATAAACGATCACATGTTCAGTTGACCTGTAAACCGCTGAACGCTCTTGCCCTGTATAGTGATGTTCCTGCCCAAGAAGACGAAAGATAAGGAGGTGGAGTCTAAGAGTCAGGTGATCGAGGGAATCAGCCGGCTGATCTGCACTGCCAAGCACCAGCAAACAATGCTCAAAGGTAATCAATCAATCAATCAATCAATCAATCATTTAACCAATCAGTTAAAACATAGGACTGCATAAGCAGACCACCAACAGAAATATTTCATCCCCTTGATATGCCTTTAACTGGCCACTTTATTAGAAACACCTACCTTATGCTTCCACCCACTGGCCAATGTATTCAAAACACCGACCTTGTGCTCCACTCACTGGCCACTTTATTAGGAACCCACCTTGTGCCTCCACTAACTGGCCACTTTGTTAGAAACACCTACCTTGTGCCTCCACTCACTGGCCACTTTATTAGAAACACCTCCCTTGTGCCTCCACCCACTGGCCACTTTATTAGAAACACCCACCTTGTCCTTCCACTCACTGGCCACTTTATTAGAAACACCTACCTTGTACTTCTACTCACTGACCACTTTATTAGAAACACCCACCTTGTACTTCCACTCACTGGCCACTTTATTAGAAACACCCACCTTGTGCTTCCACTCACTGGGCACTTTATTAGAAACACCCACCTTGTGCTTCAATTTACTGGCCACTTTATTAGAAACACCTGCCATGTACCTCCACTTACTTGCCACTTTATTAGAAACACCCATCTTGTGCTTCCACTCACTGGCCACTTTATTAGAAACACCCACCTTGTGCTTCCACTCACTGGCCACTTTATTAGAAACACCCACCTTGTGCTTCCACTCACTGGCCACTTTATTAGAAACACCCACCTTGTGCTTCCACTCACTGGCCACTTTATTAGAAACACACACCTTGTGCCTCCACTCACTGGCCACTTTATTAGAAACACCCACCTTGTGCTTCCACTCACTGGCCACTTTATTAGAAACACCTACCTTGTACCTCCACTCACTGGCCACTTTATTAGAAACACCCACCTTGTGCTTCTACTCACTGGCCACTTTATTAGAAACACTGTCATATTCAGAAACTGGCCACCAGGGGGCAGTGTATAAATCTGAAGCTGGTTGCTGAGGTGACGTTCTCTCTGTATGTTCTCCTCTGCAGTGTTGATAGACGGAGTCGAGTGGAACGATGTGAAGTTTTTCCAGCTGGCCGCTCAGTGGTCGTCTCACGTGAAGCACTTCCCGCTGGCCATTTTCGGACACTCCAAAGGGCCGTACTGAGACAGCGCCCCCTACTCACCCTCCACCTGTTTATCCGTCCTTTACGTGCCAACTGCCTTTAACGCCCCGCTGCCGCCCAGTTTGGTCCTTCCGTCCTAATTTAAACTTCTGCTCTGTTTCTTTAGTTCTGCGTTTTGTATGACCGACTGGCAGCAGGGTGGAGCTTTCCTCCCGCAGAGCGTTTAAACCCTCCTCTGTTTTTAGAGCCTAACTGAGGACTAACGAACTGATCGTAAGGATTGATTAACAGGCTAACAGACGGCTGTTTGAGTGTCCCCGCCCACCACCACACACAGATGGGAAGTCGGGAAGAGATGGCAGCGTTTTTCTCTGGGTATGACGGAGTGGTCGCGCGCTCCACCTCTAAAAGGATCCACAGTTTGGAATAGTCACTGAACGGTTCTGGAGGCTTTCCACCCCGAAATCTTCTCTAGACCTTCCAGAGTCCGCGATTCCTCTTTTCTGGAAGCCACAGTTTAGTCGACACCCCAGTTAGGTCAGCCAAGAGACGTCTGATGTCTGAAATAGTTCTTTAGCTTTAGCGCTGGAGCTACAAGGCTAATGTAGCTAACAAGTAATCTGTGTATCTAAATCATCACTGGATAATCTCTAATAGAGTGGATTATGTGGTTTATGACGCTGTATGACTCACTGTAGTCTATAAACATAGACTAAAGCACATTAGCATAAAGCTAAACCCAGTAACAGCAGCCGTATAAGTGGTGTCGGTACTTTAGTCCGTGTTTACAGAAGAGTGTATCATACAGTATCAGAAACCACAGAGTCCAGTTTATCACAGCTCATCAACAGCAGACACCGTGTTGAGCGTTATGAGTATGATAGATAGATAGATAGATAGATAGATAGATAGATAGATAGATAGATAGATGGATACTTTATTGATCCCGAAGGAAATTTAGCAATTTATGATCCGATTGTTCACAAAGAAGGAACGCTCATGAAGACTGTTTGACCCCTTTGACCTTTGTACAGCTGGACGCTACGCTAGACAGCCAGCTGACAGGAACAGCCAGCAAATGTAAACAAACAAAAACATATGCAGTGTACCTACAGATAGCACCATGCTAATGCTAATCCGGATAAGCTTCTGTTACTCATTAGCTGCATTAGCCACGTAGCTCCGGAGCTAACACTAGTGAACTCCATGTCTCGGCTGTGTTGGGTACAGCGTGCTGAACTGCGATCTCAGCACGCCTGTGTTTCTCCTGCTCGTCTGCACTGATCCGATCTGCCGTCTCCACGCCGCTACGAAGCGAAGCAGTCGAAGGAACGTTACTGTAGCCCCGGTGGTCCCGACTCTTCACCGCAGCTGCGTGTGTGTGTTTCTGTTTGTGTTTTTGAATGTATATGTGGAAGGTACTGAACGCTGACGCACTTTTTATGTGTTAATCTGTTTGTTTTTCTTTTTCCTCCTCTCTCGTTCCGTACGCAGGTGTTTTTCCACTCGCTCCGTTTCAGCACTAACAGCCACCTTTATGAGAAGAACTGACCAGTTAAAGGAATACTTCCAGCTTCCTCTCTGCCGCTGATATCTGCAGCGTATGATCGGTTACCACAGACAGCAGATCCAACAGGCTTCCCAGGAAAATCGACTCCATAATGGGACTGACCCCATTATGACCCCTGATCTCGGTTAGCGTTTATACAGAGCATGCATGTTCACAGAACACTTGTATGAATTATTCAGTGTATCTGGATCATCTGGATCACGTTAATAACATAACGTGTTTACAGGCTCCGCCTCGTAAAGATAGAACTTCATGAGAACAGCTCGTCCTGACACATCACTATAGTCACAAGGTCAAAGGTTTACTCCCAGAATTCAAATGGAAGTTTATGTCTGTGGTCCTCGACTGTACAGCTCATCACATCAGGCGGAAAACTGCTGAAGTATTCCTTTAATGTCACACGTCCAATGACTGAAGAGCCCCCTGTAGGTGCTCTATAGAGCCATGTTCAAAAAGGTTCTATATAGAACCATATACAGCACATTCTCCATCACTCTGAGGAACTACTTCACCATGCGAAGAACCATTTAAGCATGCAAATGGTTCTATATACTTGCCTTTACTAAATGAAACTTGAAGGACCGTCTTTTTTTAAAGGGAACGCCACCAAGTTTTCAAAAATGTAATTAATTTAATGAAATAAACAGGTAAGAGGGGTTTGGTGTGAACTGCTTCGTTCTAGATAGGCTCGGAGCTGTTTAAAGTGGTGGTGAAGGTAACCAGACATCCTCCTCTAAAAGCTCCCTCACAGGAAGCTCCTACATGAGGTGGTTCTGAATACGCTGCCTGATGTCTGAGACGCTGTTTATGATAGTGTGGAGAAGATCCCAGCCTTAAACTCCATTCATGGTGGAGGGATACATGCTGCAGGGCGCTGGAAAAGGAAAATAGTCCCCCATAGAAATTTTGTATTTCCAGGTTTTCCGTTATAAACATTCCATATACACTCAGAAGACCCGTGTGGGTTCACTGGTGGTTTAGATCAAAAGTGAAATGTCTATATGTGTGTTCTAGATACGGAGAACCCTGGTTCCCATCACCACCACTGTAAAGAACATCAGATGACATTTTGCACCAAACTGGCTCAAACAATCAGTTCTGGATGAATTTTGAAAACTTGATGGAATGCCCCTTCCGATGCGTATGACACAGTATAACTACAATAGCAGTTTAAAGTTTGGACCCACCTGATAGGACGTTGACCTAAAACACTCAAACATATGGAAAAGTTTCCATTCCGTGTGTATTATTTATAATTCCCGATAAACAGCTGCGGAATTCCAACCAGGTCATTTCCCAGTCTGGACAGGACCCAGTCAGTGTTGGGACATATATGAGAAGGTGTATCCAAACTTATTGTATTAGGTTATCGATGCTTCTGATGTTCCACAGTTGCAGAAGCACTCGTACGTGCTCCTGTCAGCAGGTGTGCTGCAGATATCGGGGCCCTGTATGGCACGTGCTGCTGCAGCATGTCCGCTCAGTGCTGCAGCTGAGGGTCTGCTGGCTGTGCTGAAGATGCCCCTGCTGTCGACCCTCGCTTCATTTACATCAGCATAGAGCAGCAAACTGTTACAGTAGCACAAAACCTAAACCAGCCGTGACATCATATAGCAGGACCAGGGAGCAGAGGCGGTTAGCATGTGGCTAACACCACACCGCAGTGTGGAATGTGTCGTTCCTGTAATAGGCCGTGGGACGGTGGTTGATTGTCCTGGACTGTTACCCAAACCGGCTGCACACTTCAGCGTTTTGCACACATGCGGCGGTGTGTATATATATATATACATATACACAGCGTGTGTGGGTGTATAAACTGAATTTTTTTGCACATAACTAAAAGACATTATATATAACATAAATAATGTCCAAATGAAACTTAAAATCTGGCCTGTGAAAACCTTTTTATAAACATTTTATATTTTATTTGATTTCATATGCAATATCAACAAAATCAACAAAACATGTAATTTAAAGTAATTTGTGAATTTTGTAAAAAAAATTCATTTTCATATTTATCCATAATTAGTGAATGTCAGCTGATATTCACATTGTGTGCAAATTTCACAATAAATAGACCAACATGAGCCGTCCAGAAGTATCTAAAATACACATTCTTAACCTGCTTTAAAAATTCAGAAAAATTGATTGCGGAGATATAATGTTTGTTTATGATAGTAAGGTGTAGAATATGTAGGCACAGGTCCAAAGACCTCCTGGTTAAATTCTGTGTTTGTTTATGTTTCTAATAATAACATTAAAATCATTTCAGTGTAATAATTCACTTACTGAATTGAACATTGAACAAAAACTTGAATATGAAATCTGGTGCACAGGCCGTATTTTATGTTGTATGTTCCCTCATTATGTTACACTCAGTAAATAAACAGTATTAAGTTTGTATAATATGATGTATCATATTATAATGCGTATTATGTATATACACCCTCCCACTGTGTGCTGGTGCTGTGTGCTCTGACAGAGGGAAATGCTGAGGTGTGCAGTGAGTCTAACTGATCCATCCACTGAGGATTTTTAACAGGAATCATTTTACAAATCCAATAGAATTTCCCCGTTTTCCCTCCTCATGCCTAACACAGTCTGTCAGCTGAGATGGGTTGATTGCTTGTCGAAGCTTAGTTTTTTAGTTTTAGCCAGAGGCGTGTAGAGTAGATTACATCAGTACTAAAGTACTGTGGGTAAATACTACACTGTACAAAAGTACTGCTGGTAAATACTGCACTGTACTAAAGTACTGCTGGTAAATACCATACCGTACTACAGTACTGTGGGTAAATACTGCACTGTACTAAATTACTGTGGGTAAATACCATATCGTACAAAAGTACTCCTGGTAAATACTGTAATGTACTAAAATACTGTGGGTAAATACTCACAAAAGTAAAAGTACAAAACTACTAAAGTAGTAACTGCTAGAACTGCAGTGGAGCTCCTGAGTAAATCCAGCATCTATCAGCACAGGAACTGAAGTCTATCCAGCTCCATTTCTACATTAGTGTTATTATTTTAGTCTAAAATAAAATACAAAAACTCCAAAGTTCAAAATCTGACCAATCACAGAACAGTACTGATATTCAACTACAAAACAGAATAAAATTGAACACAATTTTTAAAAAATACAATTACCAAACACAGCAGTACTTTACTGAACTACATGGAGTACATGGAACTACTACTACCCACCTCTGGTTTTAGCACTGCACTCAAAACTACTGTAGCTAATAGGCTACACACTGACTAGCATTAGCATGGTGCTAACTGAAGCCTAAATAACCACTGACTCAACTCAAAGCGTGTGGAAGTGTTCAGTATCTGTAATAGACTCGATCACATGCTTTATCAATCTGTATGATTCACTGTTATCTGTAGACATGGACTAAAGCATGTTAGCGTAAAGCTAAAAACATTAGCAGCGGTGTGAGGGCTGGGTGTAGTTCATGTTTACAGATAACAGTGTATTAGACAGGGTGATAAAGCAGGTGATCCAGTCTGTTACAGATACTGAACACCTCCACACGCTTTGAGACATGTCAGTGATGATTTAGGCTAAATTAGAGAGATTAGCATCATGCTAAGAGCTGTACAGCTTCCATTACCTGTTAGCTACATTAGCCTTGTAGCTTCCAGGGCTAAAGCTAAAGCAGTAAACCTCAGCTCTCAGGTGATCGGCTACGTTTAGCGTAACTCGAGGAAAGCTGGGCAGGTGGGGTGTTTAATAAACTCCTATTATAATGTTACAGGATTTGTGAGAAATGTAGCCAGGTTATCGCTCAGTGGAGTGGACTGCTGGTACGGAAGACCGGTCACTTCGTCGTTCATATGCGGTCACAGTGTCCACTTGGTACAGTCTGTGTTTAGTTTCTATGTTCTGTTCACAGTGAGAAGGATGACGGAGGAAGAGCGTATAGAGGACGTAGAGAAAATCCAGTATTTGTTAAAAACAAACATGTTAAAATACTACCACTGTAATTCCTGAACTGGGAATAATAAAACTACACACACTATGTCTCTGTGTCCGTGTCTGCTGCTCATGCTCCGAGTCCACTCTGGAAGTGGACGGGCCTGGTCCTGGTATTATAACTGGATTGTGTGTTGTGATGTGGATGTTGTACCGAACTGACTCAGAGTTGAAACACATGATCAGACTTTAGACTATAACCCTTCAGCTCTGAGTGACCGTGTCCGAAATGATCTACTTAGTCAGTAGGTACTAGATTGAACTCAGTGTGCACTGCTTGACTGGTGGAGCAGTAGGCTCTTTCAGTACGCGAGTACGTAGTATCCACGCCACCTCGGGCGTACTACGTACTACTTTGCCGACGTCATTTGACGTAAGACGTCACGCCACCACTGTAGAAGTCCCGCCATTCATTCATATAAACATGTAACATGGGCTGAGTATTTACACTCGTACAGAGCCGACGCCCCGCTTTCCACCATTTTTTCTTCCTCAGCTCGGAACGCCTTCACAGCTCCAGTGGAATTATGGGATAGCACAGTGTGCTGTGCTCGCATACTTGAAAGTCTCACCGGAAGCAGTACGTCATCCGGGGAACTTTCGCCGACTGCATTAAGACTACTGCGGATTCGGACACACTACACATTCTGGCATCCTGCTTTCGCCCACTGAGTAGTACGGAAGTGGGCGGTTTGGGACGCAGCCCATGTACCTTATTATGTTTATATTATTAATCTAATGATTCACCTTCCCAAAACAATCATAACTCTACCCAAACTCCACTCTTTTTGGATGATTTTGAGCAGGACTAAAACACAGTACACCGTACATGACCAGCACACACAGCTGTAAACAGCTGTATTAACATTCCTCTCCAGTTTTATAAATGTAAAGCTGAGCCATTAGATGTGTAAGATTAATCATATATACATGAAAACTTTCATATCTGTGATTTTCCAAAATATTTGTGAATGTAAAATTTGGCTAATGTTTTAATTAAGTTAGTAGTGTGGTTTTGTTTTACTTGTATATGTATATACATTACTAAAAACAAACCAAACATTTTCCAGGGACAGAAATAAATCAGCATTAATATGATTTTACAAATCTGAGCAAATGTTATAAAACACTCGCAGGAAATAAATAAAATTACTAAAATCATTACATCACAAACGGAGCAGCTATGATTTTTTTTTTCAGTCTTACTGTTGGGTAATATTTGTTAGGCTCCATAATTTTATTAGTCATTGGAACAAACTGAGGTGGAGTCCAGATTTACTTTTATCTCTCTGGAATAATAATAATAATAACATGCGGACGCTTGTGTTCTAGTCCACTCCGGAGGAAGGCATGTTTGGCCAGTTGGGGTATTAATTGGACCAAGTTTTACAAAATGGACAATCCTTCATACATCCCCATTACCCCAGAGAAAATTCCATCCAGAACAGCAGAGAATTCCTTGCACTTCGATGGAATTCCGTAAGCTGCTGAGAATGCTGTACGGTCAGTAGGTATTGTTATCGTCTGGCTCTAGAGCTCCTTATGAGGCGCTTTTAGAAGAAGTTAATCTCGAAAACAGAATCTCTCGCTGTCAGCGGCGCGTGTGACGCGCGCTTACGTCAGCCCGTCAGCTGGGCCGCTGACGCCATCACGCTGCGCAGAGCGTGCGCGAGCAGGAAGCGATGGCGGAGCGCGAGCGGCTTCGACGCGGAATAAACACAAGCACATAGAAGGACGAGCGCGCGCTCGAGAGAGTGTGTAAGAGTGCATCTGTTTATGTGCGCGAGAGCGCGTGTGAAGCGTGTTGTGAGTGAGAGAGTGTATGTGTGAGTAAGTGCGCGTGCAGCGGGCTGTGAGGGAGTGTGTGTAGAGTAGTACTGTGTGTAGATGTGTGTAGAGTAGTACTCTGTGTGTGTGGGTGTGTTGAGTAGTACTCTGTGTGTAGATGTGTGTAGAGTAGTACTGTGTGTGTGTGTAGAGTAGTACTGTGTGTGTGTGTGTGTGTAGAGTAGTACTGTGTGTAGAGTAGTACTGTGTGTTTGTGTGTGTGTAGAGTAGTACTGTGTGTGTGTGTGTGTAGAGTAGTTGTGTGTGTGTGTGTGTGTGTGTGTAGAGTAGTACTGTGTGTGTCTGTGTATGTGTGTGAGACTGGTGGTCACTGTGAGGGGTTTAACCTGTGACTGTCGTGTGTACATTGAGCTCCAGGCTGTTATCTTGACCAGCATGTCCACTGTTACTGGACTGAACTCTGAACGTGGTGCAGCAGATCACCAGTAAAGCCGGCGTGTTCTTCAAGCTGGGACAGAAGTGAACAAACTCGCTCCACCACCAAACACACCGTCGTGAGTATAAACACAACTCTGGTCCAGTGGATCGGTCACAGTCAGGGGGAGGCCTCAGGACGCATAACACAGTGATTAGAACCCATCACAGCCAGATGGAGGTCTCTGAGCGAACAACGTGTTAACTAGAACCAATCACATCCAGGGGGAGGTCTCACAACGCACAACACCGTGATAAGAACCAATCACATCCAGGAGGTGGTCTCTGAGCATATAACATGCTAATTAGAACCAATCACAGCGAGGGGGAGGTCTCAGAACGCATAACACCGTGATTAGAACCAATCACATCCAGGAGGCGGTCTCTGAGAGTATAACGTGCTAATTAGAACCAATCACAGCCAGGGGAGGTCTCAGAACGCTCAACACAGTGATTAGAACCAATCACAGTCAGGGGGAGGTCTCAGAACGCTCAACACAGTGATTAGAACCAATCACAGCCAGGAGGAGGTCTCAGAACGTTCAACACAGTGATTAGAACCAATCACAGCCAGGGGGAGGTCTCAGAACGCTCAACATAGTGTTAGAACCAATCACAGCCAGGGGGAGGTCTCTGAGTGAATAACGTGTTGATTAGAACCAATCACAGCCAGGGGGAGGTCTCAGAACGCATAACACTGTGAGTAGAACCAATCACAGTCAGGAGGAGGTCTTAGAACGCATAACACTGTGATTAGAACCAATCACAGCCAGGGGAGGTCTCAGAATCAATACCATAATGATTAGAACCAATCACAGTCAGGGGGGAGGTCTCAGACCAAGTAATGTGGTAATTAGAACCAATCACAGCCAGGGGGAGGTCTTAGATTGGATACCATAGTGATTAGAGCCAATCACAGCCAGGGGGAGGTCTCAGAGTAGGGCTCCCAGCAGGCGCCTGGCTTGTGCCGTATTCCCGCTGTTTTGTGGAAGTGTTATATCCGTTTGAAGGGCTCTGCCGGCTTTAGTTGTGGTCGTGTGCACCACGTGTGGGTATTTGGCTGCTTCTGATTGGCTGAACTGGCCTGGAGCCGGTTCTGAACGAAGTCCGGGTCCCTTATAAGCTCTTACAATTAATGTGTTTTCGATGACGTTGACGTGTTTCCGATGACGGTGATGTGGTCCTGATGACGTTGACGTGGTCCTGATGACGTTGACGTGGTCCTGATGACGTTGACGTGTTTCTGATGACGGTGACGTGGTCCTGATGACGTTGACGTGGTCCTGATGACGTTGACGTGGTCCTGATGACGTTGACGTGTTTCAGATGACGTTGACGTGGTCCTGATGACGTTGACGTGGTCCTGATGACGTTGACGTGTTTCCGATGACGTTGACGTGTTTCCGATGACGTTGACGTGTTTCCGATGACGTTGACGTGGTCCTGATGACGTTGACGTGTTTCCGATGACGCTGACGTGGTTCCGATGACGTTGACGTGGTCCTGATGACGTTGACGTGGTCCTGATGACGCTGACGTGTTTCCGATGAACTTGACGTGTTTCTGATTGTGTTTCCGATGACGTTGACGTGTTTCCGATGACGTTGACGTGGTTCTGATGACGTTGACGTGGTCCTGATGACGTTGACGTGGTTCCGATGACGCTGACGTGTTTCCGATGACGTTGACGTGTTTCCGATGACGTTGCCGTGTTTGCCGTGTGCCCTTGTGATTTGATCCCTGTGTGTTTGTGTGTAAGTGTGTGTATGATGCGTGCGGTGCACGGCTGCGGGATGCGGTGCTCCGTAGGCTTCCTGCAGCGGCGCAGTCTGGTCGGCAGCGAGCTGCTGAAGGCGGAGTTTCAGCGACGCAGACTGGACGGCTGCTGCAGCCTCTACAGGACGGACATCCTGGGTCACTACGGCTGCGTGAACGCCATCGAGTTCTCCAACAACGGCGGGCAGTGGCTGGTGTCAGGTAAGGGGGTGTTACTTTGTGTGTACAGTGTTTAGGAGACACAGCTAAATCCAAAATACATCAACAGTGGGTACAGTGTGGAACTAACTACATAGGCAGGTGTTAAGTAACACAGCTGTTACATGGTTACTTAACACTAGTTAACACTTATTACCATGTGACGTCGTGTTCAGTCAGTGTGTGAAGTGTTACCCGGAGCTGCTGCAAACCATAGTAGCTAAGCTACTCATCCCTCCGGTGGTGGAGCAGCTCAGTCCCAGCACGGAGAAACCTCTCATTAGGTTCTAGCGGTACAGTAGTGACGCCCCCTGGTGGTGGATTACGATTTAGCCTACAGCCCTACACTGTAGCCAGGCTAGCGGGCTGCTATGCTAAAGTCGGGTTTGCAGTCAGGGTTTGCAGACCGTCATACATGCAGACGGACCTGTTGGGACGAAGGCGCTGGTCCGTTCAGGTGGTCAGAGGAGGTCAGAGCAGTGACGTGAGGGAACTTACACCACACAGGTTCTAGCCTGTTGCGAGAGTAAACCCACCAGTGTCTGAGGGGCAGGGAGTCAGGCGTTTGGGCTCCTGGTCAGTTTGAGCTTATCAGACCCCTGGTCAGACTCCTCCAGTAAAAGCAGGAAGAGAAATGATGATGTCATCACCAGTGTGGTGAGGCTTTTCAGGGCACCATTGAGTTCCTGAACGTCTAAAACTCTAGAACCACCACTCCACCAACCTCCACTTAAACACCTGCTGCTTCTCCACTGTATCAGAGCCAGCGACAGTGAGACAGCTCCTCCTGGTAGCGAGGGAACAGGTGAGCGTGTTCTCTCCCCGAAACTACAGTGGCCTGAACACAGAAACCGCTCTCACCGTGTGAGAGGCCCTGTCTCTCTTTCCGAGACACTGCTCTGCAGTACTGAGGGACCTTATAACCTGGCAGGATCAGCCAGACGTCATCAGAGTTATGGTGACTGTTAGTGCTGTTCTATTGGCCAATCATCATGTAATCAAGGGCTGGGATGCCCGTAACGGGAATTCTGTTTTTCCCTAAGGGGAGGAATAAACTTATCTCGCTATTCCTCTCCGTTATAAACCAACATGTTCCGAAGCTGAGCCATCAGGGAGGGAGGTTGGGAGGGAGAGAGACTGACTGTTGTAGTGAGAGAAATGCAGTGGAACAGAGAGAGAGACGGATAAAGTGAGAGTGAGAGATGCAGTGGGACAGAGAGAGATGGATGGAGTGAGAGATGAAGTGGGACAGAGAGGGAGACAGTTACAGTGAGAGATGCAGTGGGACAGAGAGGGAGACTGATGGAGTGAGAGATGCAGTGGGAAAGAGAGAGATGGATAAAGTGAGAGAGAGATGGATAAAGTGAGAGAGAGATGGATAAAGTGAGAGAGAGATTCAGTGGGACAGAGAGAGACGGATAAAGTGAGAATGAGAGATGTAGTGGGACAGAGCTACAGAGAGAGAGAGAGACCTGTTGTGTGTGCGGTAGTGGCTCTGACTGTGAGGACACGCTGCGGTGGTGTGGTTTAGGCTCTGAATCGAGCTGTACAGATCCCTCCGCCCCTCTGATCTACAGATCCCTCCGCCTCTGATCTACAGATCCCTCCGCCTCTGATCTACAGATCCCTCCGCCTCTGATCTATAGATCCCTCTGCCTCTGATCTATAGATCCCTCCGCCTCTGATCTACAGATCCTTCCACCTCTCTGATCTATAGATCTCTCCGCCTCTGATCTACAGATCCTTCCACCTCTCTGATCTATAGATCTCTCCGCCTCTGATCTACAGATCCCTCCGCCTCTGATCTACAGATCCCTCCGCCCCTCTGATCTACAGATCCCTCCGCCCCTCTGATCTACAGATCCTTCCACCTCTCTGATCTACAGATCCCTCCACCTCTCTGATCTACAGATCCCTCCGCCCCTCTGATCTACAGATCCCTCCGCCCCTCTGATCTACAGATCCTTCCACCTCTCTGATCTATAGATCCCTCCGCCTCTGATCTACAGATCCTTCCACCTCTCTGATCTACAGATCCTTCCACCTCTCTGATCTACAGATCCCTCCGCCCCTCTGATCTACAGATCCCTCTGCCTCTCTGATCTAATACATATTATAGAGGTGTGAGATATGAAGGGGTCAAAGGGCAAGAGGGGCAACAGATACACCCACAGACACATTAGAGATATGATAGGTTAGCATAGAGGTTCTACAGGTGACAGCTCAGCGCCCACGATCACCCCTGCTCCACTAAATCTCTCCCTGCTGGTGGGTTTCCGTTATTCTGGCCTGCAGTGTAGCAGGCAGAGGCCAGGAACGCCAGAAACTCCCCGAAACTCCTAAAGCAGTTAGAAATCTGACTCCACATGTGGAGCGCCGGGAAGGGGGAGCTATTTAAGGCACTAACAGAGGCCAAAGAAGTTTCCAGGGAAATCGAGCCCAGTGCATTCTGGGAAGTCTGTTTTGTACTCCATAGGAACACGCAGCACTGCTAATACTAACACTGATAACGCTAATAATACTCATTAACACTAATTAATACTCATAATAATAGTAGCATGAACTGATGTCAGATATGACAGTGGTCAGAGCGCCCCCTGCTGATGGGTGATGCATGTTACAGGCTGTACAGTGGCGTGTCGCTCCATGAGCAGTCAACTCAGGTGTTCAGGACGGTCGCTGTAACGGTCTGTGTGCATGCAGTCCTGCATGGTGCAGCCGTCAGTCAATGGTGCTGCACAGGATGAGTCATGGAGGACATCACGGCTCACTGAGCGTCTGTGAGGAGGATCACGGTTGTCTCTGCTTAGTTCACCGCTCTCTACCCTGCTCCTCCCGGTAACATGTCTGTGTGTGGTCGCCTGAATATGAAGGTGGCTCCTTCTACCCACTGAACACGCGGCTCGAGGGAGGTGATGATACGGGGTGCTGATGATGCTGATGCTAATCAGTATTAGCTTCTATACCATGTAGATGTTAGCTGCATTAGCATCGTAGATGCAGTGCTAAACCTCAGACACCAAACACGTCCCAGCTGATGGACTAGGTTTGGGAAAAGGAGGGAACTGAGCTCCTGGCCAAACTATTCCTGTAGACGGCTGCCAAGATGTTTTTCTGGGTACTGAGTGGAAAACCTGGGTGTATTTCTGATCTGAGTCCAGAGTGTAGTTGGATATCGGACTCTGTTTAGACGTTAGTCATGGTCGTCTGCCTCGGTGGTGTTTACAGACTGTGTTCATGGAGGAACACGAGACAGAACTGAGTCACCAGCGTGAGCAGCGTCTCTAGTTTCCCCGGTTTGCTGTGAGTGCAGTTCAGGCCTGTTCGGTGTTGGGCAGAGTGATGTTTAGAACTGTTTGGTCAGCTGTGTTCGCACACAGAAGCATCAATCTTCCACACGTAGCCCGTCCGTACAGTGGAACACCCGCACACGCTAACCCGTGTGTTAGGGAGTGTGTTGTTGTAGTGCTAGATGGGGTTGAGGTCAGGGCTCTGTGTGAGCCAGTCCCAAGTTCTTCCACACCAAACTTTAAGGATCTGGCTTTGTGCACTGGGACACAGTCGTGCTGGAACAGGAAAGGTTCTTCCCAAACTCACAAAGCTGGAGCTCACAGTTTTCCAGAATGTCCTCGTCTGCTGAAGCATGAAGATTCCCCTTCACTGGAACTAAGGGGCTCTAGGACCACCCATGGGAAACACCCCCATAGCATCATTATCCCACCTCCACCCAACAGTACAGTCGGCACAGTGCAGTCAGGCAGGTAAGGTTCTCCCGGGGCTCCCCAAGCCAGACTCGTCCATCAGGCTGATAGAGAAGCGTGATTGGTCACGCCACAGAACCGCGGTTCCACTGCTCCAGAGTCCAGTGGCGGTACTTTACACCACTCCATCTGTCGCTCGGCATTGTGCTAGGTGGTGTAAGGCGCGTGTGCAGCTGCTGGGCCATGGAAACCCATGAAGCCATGAAGCTCACAGTGTTAGTGGTGATGTTAATGCCAGAGGAGGAGCTCTGCAGGTATTGAGTCTGTAGAGCGTTGGAGACTTTACATTCTATGCTCCTCAGTACTCAGAGAACCCGCTCTGTAATGTCCAGGAGTGGGGGATATTGCTTCCTCTGACTTGCAGCTGTGGTGGCATCCTATCACAGCGCCACGCTGAGTTCAGTGAGATCTTGGGTCCGACCCAGTCCTCCACTGATGTCTGGCCGCATGACTGGGTGCTGAATCGTACACACCTGTGGCAATGAGACTGAATGACACACCTGAACTCGGAGATCAAGAGATGTGTCCCAATACTTCTGCCCATATGGTGTGTGGCTCTGTTCAGTGTGTGTCTGTCCCAGTGATTTCATATGTGAGCTGATGTTGAACTCTTTTCTCCCTCCGGCTGTGATTTAGGTGGAGATGACCGGCGGGTGCTGCTATGGCACATGGAGAAGGCCATCCACTCCCGAGCCAAGCCGCTCAAACTAAAGGGGGAGCACCTGTCCAATATCTTCTGCCTGGCGTTCGACAGCACAAACACGCGTGTCTTCTCTGGAGGTGAGGAGCAGCAACAGGACCGTCTCCGGACCTCCCTTAGAGTTACACAGGCTGCACAGGATAATGTTCAGGCACTCTGACATCACAGGATTGCTCAGTTGGGCCAGATTTGGTCTAACAACATCCCAACATCATACACTGCTCAAGAAACTAATCGGTGCCAGATTCCATGAGATACAGCCCACACAGATGAGTCGTCACACAGAGCAGAGAGCCCCAGCTGATCCAGCCAATAAGATGCAGGAGTACTCAGTTATGACAGTTCTGATTGGTCGATTGAGCTGTGTGTTGTGTTTTGTGCTGCAGGTAATGACGAGCAGGTGATCCTACATGACGTTGAGCGCGGTGAAACGCTGAACGTGTTTCTCCACGATGATGCCGTCTATGGTCTGTCCGTCAGCCCAGTTAACGATAACGTGTTCGCCAGCTCCTCCGACGATGGCAGAGTCCTGATCTGGGACACGCGGGAGCCGCCGCACGGAGGTATACACACGCACACATTACACACACACACGCACACATTACACTCACACATTACACACACACACGCACGCGTTATAGACACACGCACACGTTTCAGACATATACACGCACACGTTATACACACAAGCGTGATGCACACAAGTTATATATACACACACTCACACATTACACACACACACACACGCACGCACACATTACACACACACACATTACACACACACACGCACACATTACACACGCACACATTACACACACACACGCACACATTACACACACACACACACACATTACACACACACACGCACACATTACACACACACACACACCTTTTAGACATATACACGCACACGTGTTATACACACGGGCGTGATGCACACAAGTTATATATATACACACACACACACATGTTATATACACACACATACGTTATACACACACATACGTTATATACACACACACAATATACACACAAGTTATACATACATACACACAAACATACGTTATACACATACACGTTATACACACACACAATATACACACGTTATACATACATAGACACACACATACGTTATATACACACACAATATACACACATGTGTAATACACACATGTAAAACACACACGTTATACATACACACACTTTGCACACGTTATACACACACAGATTATACACACGTGTAATACACACACGTTATACACACACATACGTTTTGCACATATGTTTTACACATACAGATGTTATACATACACACACGGGTTACACACATGTTATACACACGGGCGTGATACAAGTTATACATACATACATACATACACACACACATTACACACACACATACTTTATATACACACACACATACGTTTTATACACACACATGTGTAATACACACATGTAAAATGCACACACATTATACATACACACTTTACACACGTGTAATACACACAGGTTATACACACACATGTTATACACACACGTTATACACACACGTTATGAGACTCCAAACCTGTCGGTCAGTCAGGAGCCGCTGTGTGAGGACGTCTTGACGAAAGACTGAGCAGACCGGTGTTCAGTTCTATCCAGTTTAACTTATACACCTCCTTCTCTGCTCTGCTGGAGACTCTCCCCTGCGGTAACGTCTGCACCTGCGCTTCCCTGGCGGCAGGTTTATTAGAGGGTTCTGATCACGAGAGCGAGGTGTACGTGTTGGTTTGATGGTAGTGGTGAAGTTACTGAACGTAGTAAGAGGACAGTTTGAATCAAGCTGGTGTAGTTCACATCTCCATATGTTTTTATCTGTTGCTCATCAGACCTCAGCTGACCCCCAGATCGGCCAATAGGAGAGGAGTAGGCGTGTCTGGAGAGGTGGTAGACTAGCATTTTCAGAGAGCGCCACACACTTTCACCCCCAACCTTCAGCTGTGAGTGGAGTGGAAGCAGCGTTAGTCCATTGTGATTCCGATCGGGAAAAGAACTACTGGTCCCTCAGGAAGCACAGTTCTTTGTGCGGATGGAAACCAAAACTTGGCGGGAAACAAGTAGGGAATAGGATAGTGTAGCCATGGTGTTAGACTCCATGCGGAGAAGCATGTCCATCCATGTACAAATATACAGTGGAGTGAAACAGAGTTCCTCCAGGAAGGTGCAACACAAACACGAGTACAGATGTGCAAACGTGCAGACAGGCGTGTGTAAACAAAAAATAAATTTAAAAACATTTTAATAATTATGATTAATTAAACGAACAGACAGACACTGTACACAGACCTCATCGTTTGAGGATCATACCTGCTGGCGAGTCTGGCAGCAGTGACTCCTCCTTTCTCCTCCTCTCTCCCTCTCTCTCCTCCTTTCTCCTTCTCTCTCCTCCTCTGTCCTTATCTCTCCTCCTCTGTCCTTCTCTGTTTGCGCATTGATATGTTCTGGATTGTACACGGTTCCTCTAACCGTTCTCCACCTGTGTGCTGTTGTGTTTTAGAACCGTTCTGCCTGGCCAATTATCCGTCCGCGTTCCACAGCGTCATGTTTAACCCTGTGGAGCCTCGCCTGCTGGCCACTGCCAACTCTAAAGAAGGGGTCGGCCTGTGGGACATCCGGAAACCACGCAGGTGAGTTCATGGTCAACATCGGAGTAGTTCCCCTGGTGTTCCTAAACTTCCTCCATAACCGAGTGTGTAGAGGTGGATGTCTGGTTCCATTCACCACCACTGTAAACTGACCTTATCTAGAACCGAGGGTTTCACACCAAAACCACTCTTCAGACCAGCTGTACTCAGCACATCATGGCTTTCGTAGTACAGTTCAGTCAGTGTCCTCTAGATGGCAGCAGAGTGCTGTGGGTAAATGTGAGGGCTGGTCTCATACGTACCTGGTGTGGAGGAATCCTCCTGTGTTTCATCCGTCTGTGTGTTTGCCTCTCTCCGTGTCTGTGTGCAGTTCCCTGCTGCGGTACGGGGGCAGTTTGTCCCTGCAGAGTGCGATGAGTGTGAGGTTTAACAGTGCAGGGACGCAGCTGCTCGCCCTGCGCCGCCGCCTGCCCCCCGTCCTGTACGAGCTCCACTCTCGCCTACCCAGCTTCCAGTTCGACAACCAGGGCTACTTCAACTCCTGCACCATGAAGAGCTGCTGCTTCGCCGGGGACAGAGACCAGGTAGGATGGGTGTGAGTGGTTAGGTGGTGCACAGTTAAGGTGGTGCAGAGGTTGTTGAATAAGGTATGCACTCCTTTTTTTGGGGGGGTGTCATGGTGATCTTAGGTTTGTGTGCAGCTGCTCAGCTGTGAAGGCCCATGTCATGAAGCCCCTCTGAGTCTGTGTGGTCTACACCGCATCATGGCTGGGCTCTGTTTCATGGTAATAGCACTTCCTGTTGTGCAGGGCAGCGCCAGCAGGATGGCAGTTTGACTCCTGGTAGATGTTGTCAGTGCAAAACCTCGTATCTACAAACGGGTTACCTAACGGGAAGGACGAAACCTCCGCAACTCGTCATAGCAACTGATGTGATGTTGGTCTGTTGGTCGCAGGGATGTTCATCTCCATCACTGAGGCTGATGGGATACACATCTTGATGCACTGTTAAAGACACGCCCCTTGACACGCCCCCCCACCCCACACACACACACACACACACACACACACACCCCACACACACACCCCACAGACACACACACACACACACCCACCCCACACACACGCCTCACACACACACACACATGCACACACACAGACAGCTGGCTGTAAGAGATGCTCTCCAGCTCCAGATGCTGTTCCTGCTGTGATGTTGGTCGACACTGTAGTAGGCCGTGACGGCTCCTGTTTAGCTCACCTGCTGCAGCATCTGGGCAGCTGTGGAGGATCACCATCTGTTTGGAAGAGCTAGCTGTGCCAGCAGCAGCTAGCGGCTCCTGAGGAGCGGTGTGTGAGAACAGCAGTTCTAGTCTGTCAGCTTTAGGGCAGAGTGTGTGTGAGCGTGTGCAAGTGTGATTGTGTGTGCGGCCCTGTAGATAAATGCCCCCAGTTCACATTCTGCTAGTCTCCACTAGAGTTGGGCCTGTACTGTGCGGTATCAGCACCCATCCTGGAGTTTATATGGGATACAGAGACTCGGGACCGACACCACAGAGCAGTTCGGGATGAGCTACTACGTCGAGTTTCACACCACATGTTGGTGGTGTTGGGTGACCAGCAGTGTTAAGAGTACCAGTGGTGTATTGTGGTACACCTTTGTGGTGCATCATCTGCTACGGTCAGTGTGTGAGGGACGGTGACGTGTACTGACCTCCAGCAGAGTCGGATGCTCAGGGACGCAGCGCGAGTGAGCGAGATGCATGGATGAGATAAACGAGCTGAGAAGTTGGAATGTGGAACGTTCAACTCCTCGCATGTACACACCACAGGATTATCTACACACTATATATATATATATATATATGATTTGGATTTTAATTATATATTAATCAGATATATATATATTATATATATACACATACATCTAGTTGGTGTGTATATATATATATATATATATATAATAGAATATACTATTATACACCACACCAACTAGCCAATATATATATATACACTGTATGTATGTATGTGTATATATGTGTATATATATGTGTGTGTGTGTGTGTGTATGTGTATATATATATATATATATATATATATATATATATATATATATATATATATAGTTAGCTAGTTGGCTAGCGCTGGTGTTCAGCGTCTACTACTCCATAGGATAATTGCATTCCGCCATCCCGCCATCCCGCCAGAGGTATCCCGGCTGGGATCCTGAAACACCACTGGTCTGTCTGTCCTCCATCCTCCACCAGAACATCAGCTGTGTCCTGATTGGATAGTTGCGGATTATTTGTCTGAACCGTCCCAGATCCCCGGGTCATATTATCTGTCCCCTCTCCATGCATTGTGTCTAGCCAATATATATATATACCCTGTATGTTATGTACGTGTAATCCCGTGTATATGTGTGTGTGTGTTGTGACGTATCTAGTTAGCTAGTTTGGCTGCCTGGTGTTCAAGCGTGTGCATTGTGTGTGCCCCGGATGCCAGAGGTATCCCGGCTGGTGTGTCTGTCCTCCATCCTCCAGAAACATAAGCTTGTGTCCGATAGTTGTGATGGATACCGCGATTAAGCTGCATAAAGTAAACTTTGGTTGAACCGTCCCAGTTCACAGCAGTTGGTGTGGTAGTGCTCAGGCGGTGCTCAGGTCAGGTATGGGGAACCGGACAGGAGATGGTGGTATCAGTGCGTCTCCAGTTGTGACGAGAACAGTACCGCGGAAGCTGTGTAAAGGGTGGTGCTAACTTCATGTTCACGGTGTAGCACCGGCAGACTCCGGCAGAAAGACTCTGGAGCGAAGACCTAACAGACCGGAGCGGAAACGGGAGATGATCACGGAGCAGGAGTGAGGAATAAACACAAGCGGACAGATAAATAAATACCTCGGGAATTATGGGAATGCTGAGGAGCCGGAATCTCAGGTTCACTGTGGGTCCGGGTGCTCTCTGCAGGGTGACGTTTAGGTGGAGCGTTCCTGTAACCTGTGACGTGGGTGTGATGTCATTGTTAGTGTCGCTGAGGATGCTTTGCATTTGTGAGATCTTACGGAATTCATTCTTCAGGCTTTCACATCAGAACCAGGTCAGCGTTAACCCGGCGCCACCTTAAATAGAGCTGCACAGTTCTGACCCGCTGTATGACTCGTCCTGGGCAGCAGGAGGACCCAGCAGGTCCCAGCCGAGAAGCGTCCCACCAGGACGGAGAGCTGAATCCTGCTCAGAGACGTCTCCGGAAGGTCCATGGGAATGTTGAGCTCAGCTCCAAACAAATCACTGCACCCTAACCCACCAAACAAACCCGGGACTGCCAGAGCCCTCGTCCCTCACTGAACGCCAGACACACCCACACATTTTATTCAGCATGTATTTGGGATTTTGGGATCCCGATTTGGAATTTTGGGATAGCCGGTGCGGACACGACCTATACAGACTACCCATGGTGGCTGTGTGGCACTGACCAATCAGGCTGAGGCAGCGTTCTATCGCCCGTGTGTGACCACTGTGCCTACATATTCTGTTTACACGACGACATACGAGCGATATACAGTGCACGACAGCTGCCCCATCCCTCCTCCTCCTCCGGTGCTGGTGCAGCTAATCTAGAACGTGTGCTGGTGCAGCTAATCTAGAGCGTGTGCTAGTGCAGCTAATCTAGAACGTGTGCTGGTGCAGCTAATCTAGAGCGTGTGCTGGTGCAGCTAATCTAGAGCGTGTGCTGGTGCAGCTAATCTAGAACGTGTGCTGGTGCAGCTAATCTAGACGTGTGCTGGTGCAGCTAAGCTGCTGTGCAGCTAATCTAGAACGTGTGCTGGTGCAGCTAATCTAGAACGTGTGCTGGTGCGTGTGCTGGTGCAGCTAATCTAGAGCGTGTGCTGGTGCAGCTAATCTAGAACGTGTGCTGGTGCAGCTAATCTAGAACGTGTGCTGGTGCAGCTAATCTAGAACGTGTGCTGGTGCAGCTAATCTAGAGCGTGTGCTGGTGCAGCTAATCTAGAACGTGTGCTGGTGCAGCTAATCTAGAACGTGTGCTGGTGCAGCTAATCTAGAACGTGTGCTGGTGCAGCTAATCTAGAGCGTGTGCTGGTGCAGCTAATCTAGAGCGTGTGCTGGTGCAGCTAATCTAGAACGTGTGCTGGTGCAGCTAATCTAGAACGTGTGCTGGTGCAGCTAATCTAGAGCGTGTGCTGGTGCAGCTAATCTAGAACGTGTGCTGGTGCAGCTAATCTAGAGCGTGTGCTGGTGCAGCTAATCTAGAGCGTGTGCTGCTGCAGCTAATCTAGAACGTGTGCTGGTGCAGCTAATCTAGAGCGTGTGCTGGTGCAGCTAATCTAGAGCGTGTGCTGGTGCATCTTATCTAGAACGTGTGCTGGTGCAGCTAATCTAGAACGTGTGCTGGTGCAGCTAATCTAGAGCGTGTGCTGGTGTATCTAATCTAGAACGTGTGCTGGTGCAGCTAATCTAGAACGTGTGCTGGTGCAGCTAATCTAGAACGTGTGCTGGTGCAGCTAATCTAGAACGTGTGCTGGTGCAGCTAATCTAGAACGTGTGCTGGTGCAGCTAATCTAGAGCGTGTGCTGGTGCAGCTAATCTAGAACGTGTGCTGGTGTATCTAATCTAGAGCGTGTGCTGGTGTATCTAATCTAGAGCGTGTGCTGCTGCAGCTAATCTAGAGCGTGTGCTTGTGCAGCTAATCTAGAGCGTGTGCTGGTGCAGCTAATCTAGAGCGTGTGCTGGTGCAGCTAATCTAGAACGTGTGCTGGTGCAGCTAATCTAGAGCGTGTGCTGGTGCAGCTAATCTAGAGCGTGTGCTGGTGCAGCTAATCTAGAGCGTGTGCTGGTGCAGCTAATCTAGAGCGTGTGCTGGTGCAGCTAATCTAGAGCGTGTGCTGGTGCAGCTAATCTAGAGCGTGTGCTGGTGCAGCTAATCTAGAACGTGTGCTGGTGCAGCTAATCTAGAGCGTGTGTTGGTGCAGCTTATCTAGAACGTGTGCTGGTGCTGCTAATCTAGAACGTGTGCTGGTGCAGCTAATCTAGAGCGTGTGCTGGTGCAGCTAATCTAGAGCGTGTGCTGGTGCAGCTAATCTAGTACGTGTGCTGGTGCAGCTAATCTAGAGCGTGTGCTGGTGCAGCTAATCTAGAACGTGTGCTGGTGCAGCTAATCTAGAGCGTGTGCTGGTGCAGCTAATCTAGAACGTGTGCTGGTGCAGCTAATCTAGAACGTGTGCTGGTGCAGCTAATCTAGCTAATCTAGAACGTGTGCTGGTGCAGCTAATCTAGAACGTGTGCTGGTGCAGCTAATCTAGAGCGTGTGCTGGTGCAGCTAATCTAGAACGTGTGCTGGTGCAGCTAATCTAGAACGTGTGCTGGTGCAGCTAATCTAGAGCGTGTGCTGGTGCAGCTAATCTAGAGCGTGTGCTGGTGCAGCTAATCTAGAACGTGTGCTGGTGCAGCTAATCTAGAACGTGTGCTGGTGCAGCTAATCTAGAACGTGTGCTGGTGCAGCTAATCTAGAACGTGTGCTGGTGCAGCTAATCTAGAGCGTGTGCTGGTGCAGCTAATCTAGAACGTGTGCTGGTGCAGCTAATCTAGAGCGTGTGCTGGTGCAGCTAATCTAGAGCGTGTGCTGGTGCAGCTAATCTAGAGCGTGTGCTGGTGCAGCTAATCTAGAGAACGTGTGCTGGTGCAGCTAATCTAGAGCTAATCTAGAGCGTGTGCTGGTGCAGCTAATCTAGAACGTGTGCTGGTGCAGCTAATCTAGAGCGTGTGCTGGTGCAGCTAATCTAGAGCGTGTGCTGGTGCAGCTAATCTAGAGCGTGTGCTGGTGCAGCTAATCTAGAGCGTGTGCTGGTGCAGCTAATCTAGAGCGTGTGCTGGTGCAGCTAATCTAGAACGTGTGCTGGTGCAGCTAATCTAGAACGTGTAATCTCCGTATTTATAGCGGAGTACAGATTTGAGGGGGGGAGTGTGTAGATGGAGAAATGAAGCCTGCTATTGGAGGCGAGCTTCCAGGACCGGACCACCGGAGAGGATGATTCCTGTGAAGTCCTAAATTTCTTGATTCACTCGTAGGGGTGAACGGTTTGGGATGAATATCCGAATCTGAAGTTTCGGATCAGCATTTCGCCTGGGAATTCCAGTTGAGTTCTGGGACCTGGGGGTCCAGGCCTGTTATTGGGTCAGTTAGACCAGAACCTCCTGGTTCTCAGTTAGCTGTGTCACGTCACTACACTGCTGTGGTGTGAACGGATTATCCTGCTCCACCTTAAATGGGACAGTGGACGTCTGAATGCAACTGCTGCCTTTTTAAGGTGGACCGGAAAGACTGGCGAGCCGAGCCAAGACAAGTGTGTCTGATCCACTCGCACCAGCACCACGTCAGTGTCACTGCAGTGCTGAGAAGGATCCACCACCCACGTCATACCTGCTCTGTGGTGGTCCTGTGGTGGTCCTGACCATTGAAGAACAGGGTAATACAGTACACAGAGAAACAGATGGACTACAGAGAGTCCTATATGGTCAGTGGAGCTGATACAGTGCACAGTGAGTGTAGATTGAAGGAAGAGGAGCTGATGTAGTGTCAGCTGTTAGCCGCGTTAGCCTGCTAGCTGTCGTACCTGAGGTACCACCTGTGCAGTACTCTGTACTCCAGCATGCATGGTGAAGCCTGGGAGGGGTTAAACCGGGGAGGGTGATGTTCCCCCGTGACCCTGGCTGTAAGACGAGCCCGAGTGGGCGGGGTCTGTTTATCACATGCCGCGGGGTCGTGTTCAGATATGAATCAGGACTCTGTATGTTGGGAAGAGCCTGTACGGACGTGTTTATCAGACTCGCATCAGGCCAGTAGATTCCTGTCTGGGTGCGCTGTCCCGAGGCTCTCGCTCCATGTTGCACTTCCTCATCAGGCTGAAGCTGCCACTCCGTGCGCTCTGGTTTGGAATGTGGTGCCTAACAGGCCGAGTTTACAGCCGTGCGTGGCAGTAAATCACCGTGGCCTTATTTGATGGTGTTCAGTGCTAAAGGAAGATTTGTGAGCGCTGTGTGGGCAGTATTCATATTCGTTCATCATGTCGGTTCGAGGATGTCCTGTAGCCGTACGTGCGGTAAACACCCGGAGTCTGATGGGGGTAATAATTCACGGTGTAAGTGCAGAACCGTGTCTAATGCAGAGCGGTTCTATAAGAGTGGTGCTGCTTCAGTACATGGAGGTAACTGTCGAGTACCTGGCGCCTAATTACCTAATTTAGCCCAACCCAAAGAACGCTGGATTAAACCGGTTCCATTCAGGCCTCTTAGAAACTTGGTGCAGGGAACCAGTCTGCATTTGTACCAGTTTTTACCGGAACCAGGGAACGTCAAAGTATTCATCACCACCAGGGGGCGCTGCACAGCGGTAGGAAACGGTAGTGCCAAGATGGCGGAGCGTATGGATTGCCTGTGAGCGTTTGTGCTGGTGCTGGAGATAAGACCTAGAAGAGGTTCTCCGGCAGACCACTGGGTGGCACAATTGTTGTCTTCTCTTTCCTCAATAACTGACACGCCCACAGATGGCGTTACAGTTTGTGCTGAAGAACCGGCTATTCTTCGGTTTCATCTGCGAACAAACTTCTCTGATTCTGAAACCTCTTTATCTATCTTTGGAGGGAACGGAACTCCGGAATTCCGTGCGGCTTGAAAAGGCTTTATGAGATATTTACGATCCTCAGCAAAAGTTGAGTGGTAGCTGTTCATGACTGATGACTTCATGAGTTTGTGGGTTTGCCTTTTTGGGTACCAAACTGGTCAAAGTTAGGTTCACAGCCCCAAGCGGAGCCGGTTCCGTGTTGGTGGTAAAGTTCTAACTGATCGGTGTTTACTGAGCTACAGTAACAGGACTGTGATTTACGGTGTATTAATATTTCTGATTCTCAGACCGTATATTATATTTATAACTGTATGGGACGTGTGTACCTGTGTGTGTTTCAGTATATCCTGTCTGGCTCGGATGATTTTAACCTCTACATGTGGAAAATCCCCAAAGACCCTGAAGCAGGTACAGTATTATTACTATTATAATAATGATGATAATAATAATAATAATAATAATATTATTGTTATTAACATTGTTATTGTTATCTTCATTGTCATTATTTTTTATATATATATTATTATTATTTTTATTATTACTGTTGTAATATAGTAAGTATTAAGTCAACTATGAATTATTTTTTTACCATTGTTGTTGTCTTCATTGTCATTATTATTATTGTTAATATTGTTATTATTATTATTATTGTTGTTGTTGTTGTTGTTGTTGTTGTTGTTGTTGTTGTTGTTATTTAGTACGTAATAAGTCAACTATGCAACTATAAATAAATATTTCTGCTAATTTAAATTGAGTTGTCGGTACCACTTTAGAGATTGGTAATAAGTAGGTAATAATGCGATAATTATACAGTAATAAATGGTATTTAAACATGAATTAAATGACATTTTCCTAGTTGTTAGTAAATAATAAATGAGAAATTGTAGTGGTATCAAGGCCATTATAAAACTATGGTAACCATTTGTACTTACCTAAAAATGACCTGCTTATTTTATAATTCTTAATGTTTAATAAGTGAGCTGCTGTAGTGATAACAGGGCAGTAATGTTATTTAAAGTTTAAATACAGTTTATTACTGTATAATTACCATATTATTACCCACTTTTATTACTTTACTTTTATTGTAAAGTGCTACCGGTTTGATTATGTAAACCTTGCTAACTGTACAGGAGGGAAGGCTCCGTTTTGTTTTGGAGCGATTCTATTGGTCCATTTCACATTAAATAAACGAGCTGCTGAACTCAAAATTCACAGAATTCACTCAGAAATCATAAGCGTTGTTGTTCTGGGTGATATAACTGAATATTACTATACAATGTTTTCTGATACCGTATAAGATTTTAGAAACACCGTTCTGGTTATTAATTCCCACCTGATGTAAAGATCGGAGTAGACAGCTGTGTTTAAACCCCCGCCACTAGAGGGCAGTGTTCTAATCCATTTTCACCTGTCAGACCCTTACACTCTGATGTAAACAAGTACAGACTGTTAGCGTTAGCATTAGCACATCTTGTTCCAGTAATCTTTTATTATTATATCATCTTATTTACAGTATCGTGATCCATCAAATTAGAAACTGGGGATCATCATGCGTATCAGATCTCCAGGTTCTTACTGACACACAGTCCTAATGTTTCTCCCCTACCCTCTCCCATCTGCAGGTGGTCCGGGTCGTGTGGTGAACGGGGCCTTCATGGTGTTGAAGGGTCACCGCTCCATCGTCAACCAAGTCCGCTTTAACCCGCACACCTACATGATCTGCTCCTCGGGGGTCGAAAAGGTCATCAAGGTCAGCATTCATCACCTCTCGCTCCATTAACAGATTAGCTGGTGAGCCGGAGTGCGGCTTTGACCTCTGCACCGCTGGCACCTAAATACCGTTCCATGATGAACTCCGTCAGGGAGGGGATTGACTGAATGCGGAAAGGCTGGGACTGGTTTGGTTCGGGGGGTCCCGTCTTGGCAGGTCTCTGCAGCATAGGCTGGCTGCTGAGTCACTCGCCACCCCGTTAGAAAACCAGTTCATGTGGTTATGGATGTTGGGAAGCTGGTCAGCTGCCATGTCCATCCTGGGTGACTAGCCACACCAGCACTAGCACATACCAGACATGGAGGAACCAGCAAACATGGAATCCATGCTGGCCGTTCAGCGGGACATAGCGGTGCTCGGTGGCAGCAGGGTGTGTGGTTTAGCGGTTCTTCTTCTGGAACTGCTTTTTCCTGCTTTGGAAGGTCTTCCACAGGTGAACCGAGATCCTACTCGTTTCGGGAATTTTGGGAAATCGGGAGACTTTTCCGATTTGCAAATACCCTACAGGATATATCGTCCAGCATTTCAGAGAATCCTGGTCGTACTTAGTTGTCAGGCTGTGAGGAACCGAGTGGGTGAACTGGTTTGCTATAGCGCCACCTTGAGGCATACCAGTGCCCACTAGAGGGTGAAGCAGCTAAACAATGCTTTTCCCTGAATTCGTATCCCGAGTGCTTATTTTCCCCTAACTGGCAGCACAAGGGCATAACACGGTCAGTTTTGGGACCCCCAGGGATTTTGAGACATTCCGGGGCCCCAAGAGGCTAATTATTCTGCTGCGTGAAGAAATATATTTATCCATGTTCTGTATGAGTATGTCTGACAGGCTCCCGGTGGAGATTTCACCCCCAGGTGGGAGATTTTTTCCGTGTTCATGTCCTCCAGGGTGTAGGGCTGTTCAGAGAGTGAAAGAGCTCTTTGCTGAGGGTAAAACTGAGAAGGTATTTCCATCTTGGCAGGAGCACCAGGTTCTAAAGTTCCAGGAGAGCTAGTTAGTTTCGGTGTCTGTGTAGTTTAGCTGCTTATCGCCGGTTCTGTGGTCGTGGATATGATGGAATGCCGTTGTAGTAAGCCCCTCAGCATTCCCTCCTAGGTAGGAGACACATCCCTGAGGGATTTCAGGGAGTAAGACTAAGGAGGTCCCATCAGTAAAGGAAACACTCCCCTCTGGTTCAGACTTCACGTGTTGGGCCACATTCTCCACCACCATCAACAAAACACCAACTGAGGGAGGATCTTTAGGAAGAACGGCCACCCGGATATGTAGGGAGCAGTGCTGAAGGCGTTCCACCTTACTGAGACACACAGTGTTGTTTTCCGGTGTGTGTGTGTGTGTGCGCGCGCGCGTGCATGAGCAGGCATGAGTGTGTGTGTATACGAGTGCATATATTTGATTGAATGTGTGTTTGTGTGAGCGTATGCAAGTGTGTGAGTGCAAGTGTTGCGTGCATGTGTGCAGACACCTGTGTGAATCTGTGTGTGTGTGTGTGCGCAGGCACCTGAGTGTATGTGAGTGTGTACGTGTCTGTATGAGTTTGTATGTGAGTGTGTCTGTGTGGGTACCTGCTGAGTGTTTGTGCTATCCAGCATGTCTGTGCTTGAGTCCAATTCTCTTCTTTAATGGTTTTGGCTGCAGCTGTAAACGCGCCGCCACCACCCTAACCCCCACCCCTCGCCATCAACCCCCATTCCCACTGCCACCCCGCCCCAAGGGGAACCTTCGGTGTAATTCCGAGATTGAAATCAGCTCGTCCTCCACCCGCCACATGACGTCACGTGAAACTGTCTGATTGTAGGTTTTATCTGTAAGTCCTCAGTGTTCCTCCAGAACAGGAAGTGCTCTCTCCGTGACCCAGCTGCTCTTTCAGCTCCGGTTCTAACCCTAACCCTATTCCTGTGTCTTAGAGCACCTGATTCAGGCCAAACCCCCCCATCTCGGACCCCAACTGTAGTTGATCAGCCGAGACGTGTTTGGTGTGAACTTTTTGCTGTTTTAGTTTTGCACTGGGTTTATAAGGTTAATGTAACTAACAAGAACAGGCTAATACAGCCAAATAAAGGCTAATGTAGCTAACTCATGGTTAATATAGCCAGTAAGAAGCTAATATGTCTAACAAGTGATTCATGCAAATGACCTACTGTAGCTAGCACTCAAAGGGTGTAGGTAGGTACCAATGTGGCTAGCAGAAGGCTGGTGTAGCTAACAAATGGCTAATATGGCCAATTACAGGCTAATGTAGCTAACAAGAGGCTAACATGGCAAACAGAAAGCTAATATGTCCAAAAAGACGCTAATGTAGCTAACAACAGGGTAATTAGCAGGAGACTCCTCTAACTAAAAATAAGCTAATGTAGCTAGCGGTAGTAGTGTGTAGCTAGCAGTAGTAGTGTGTAGCTAGCGGTAGTAGTGTGTAGCTAGCAGTAGTAGTGTGTAGCTAGCAGTAGTAGTGTGTAGCTAGCTGTAGTAGTGTGTAACTAACTTGACAAATGTGGTTAGGCAAACAGGCTAAAGTAGTTAACAAGAGACTAAAGCAGCTAACAGAAGGCTAACATCACCAATAAGAGGCTAATGTAGCCAACAAGATACTAACGGGGCCAATTAGAGGCCACAAAGTGCCCAGCAAGAGGCTAATGTACCTAACAAGAAGATACTGTAGCTAACACGTGCCTAATATCGCTAATAAGAGGCTAACATTTTAAACAAGAAGGTAATATAATTACCAGGAGGCTAAACTAACTAAAGATAAGCTAATGTAGCTAGCAGTAGCTAACAAGAGACTTGCATTACTAGCAATAGGGTAATGTGGGCAAACAAGGCTAATGTGGCTCATAAGAGGCGCAGCTAAGAGTAGAGTTATGTGACTAACAGGATGCTAATTTTGCTAATGTAGCCATGAAGGGGATTCTTTAGCCAACAAGCTTAATGTAGCTTAATGTAGCTAACAAGTGAATGGACACTAATTAGCATTATCAGTTATCAACACTGATCATGTGGTTTCTGACTAACTTGGACTTAAGTTTATTAGCGTAGCTGTAATTAGCATTATTATACTTTTCTGAATGTTTATATTTTTATGTCTGTTGCTGAACATCCTTATTGTGCTCATGTATGTCTGTGCAGGTGTGGAGCCCGTACCAGCAGCCGGACAGTGTTGGTGATTTGGAAGGTCGTGTTGAGGACAAATCTCGTTCTCTGTACACGCATGAGGAGTACATCAGCCTGGTCTTAAACAGCGGCAGCGGGCTTTCTCACGACTATGTGAGCCAGTCCATGCAGGAGGACCCGCGGATGATGGCCTTTTTCGACTCTCTCGTCCGCCGTGAGATTGAAGGCTGGAGCTCCGACTCGGACAGTGACCTGAGTGAGGGCGCTATACTGCAGCTGCATGCCAGGGGGCGCCGCTCCACTCGCTCTGCGAGGGACACTGGCGCCAGCACTCCCGGACCTCCGGCTAATGCAGCCAGCGGCCATCGCAGTGACTCCGATCACTCCTCGTCATCCTCATCCTCTCTGGCTGGTCCTGACATTTCTGGTAACGAGCAGCTGGACCCAGATGGGCGGGCCTCGCAGAGGCGGAGGGGGGCGGGGCCGCGCGCGTCTGCCTTCTTACTGGACCTCGTTAACGAGGATTCCGACTCTAGTGGATTCTGGCTGGACCCTATGCCCCGCCCACGTTCACCCAGCCCACGTGAAAGAGTCTCCAGTCTGTCTAGCCATGCCTCCTCTGTGGGCCATGCCTCCACTTCTAGCTCCTCCCCCAGCTCCTCCTCGTCTAGCTCGTCCTCTAGTAGCGAGGGAGACGAGGCGGAGCTGCGGCGAAGCAGCATGCGTCAGCGCAACGCCGCCAGAAGGAGGTGTCCCTCACGTTTTGCTGCCCGAGACTCCACCCACTCTCTGCAGAGCGCCACGGATTACAGCAGCTACCCTAAAATCTCCATCCACAATCCTTCATCATCCTCGTCCTCTTCCTCAGGAGACGAGGGACGGCCGGTCAGGAGCCGAGGTAAGGACAGGGGTCATGGCCAACCCCTTTCCCCATCACGAGTCAGGGTCCGAGGCCTTTCAGCTTCTCCAGACAGCGACCCCCAGCATTTGGAGAGGGCGGAGTCAAGGATGGGCTGGAGGGCGGAGCTTGAGGAGGCAGGAAAGAGTAGTGACGATGCAGACGACGCACGCAGCGATAAAGAGGAACTGGACGTAGCGCGAAGTGGCTCTGGCACTACAGGAGCTGTTAGTGCTACAGACTCAACTCTCCCAGGATGCTCTGGGACGGGGGCGGAGCCAGCAGCATCCAGGAGCCAGAAACGGACACGTTTGGGGTCCGGAGAGAAGGAGGAAGAGGAAAAAGAGGAGGAGCCTCCATCAGAGAAGAAGTTTAAAACATGATGATGATGATGAAGAAGATGATGATGATGATGTCAGCAGAAACTGACTCTCTGATTGGCTGATTGAACTTTGGAGTGGTTGTTGGTTGAAGCTGTGTTTTGCTGCGCGTTCAAAGTGTTTGATTGTTAAACTGAGACAGTGCATACGTACAGGCTCGGTACACTCGACGGAGGTAGGAGTGCTGAGTGGTCCCTTCCTTCTCTCTCGCTGTCTCTCACTCTTGCTCTGTCTCTCATTTGCTCTCTCCCTGGTTCTCTCTCTCTCTCTGTCTCTTGCTCGTTCTCTCTATCTCTCACTTTTGCTCTGTCTCTTGCTCGTGCTCTCTCACTCTCACTCTCTCCCTTTCTCGGTCTGTCTCTTTGCTTGCTCTCTCTGTCTCTCACTCTTGCTCTCTTTCTTGCCCGCTCTCTTGCTCTCTCGCTTTCTCCCACTTTGCTTTGCTCTGTCTCTTGCTCGCGCTCTCTCTCACTCGCTCTCTCTCCCTCTCTCTCTCTGTCTCTTGCTCGCTCTTTCTCACTCACTCTCTCTCCCTCTCTCTGTCTGTGTCTTGCTCGCTCTCTCTGTCTCTCACTCTTGCTCTCTTTCTGGCCCGCTCTCTTGCTCTCTCGCTCTCCCTCTTGCTTGCTCTCTCGCTTGCTCTTGCTCTTTCTCACTTGCTCTCGCTTGCCCTCTCGGGCTCGCTCTTGCTCTCTCTTACTTTCTCTTTCTCTCTCTCTCTCTCTCTCTCGCTTGCTCTCTCACGCTCTCTCTATCTGCTGATATGTAATAAATCAGACTTTAAGCTACTATGTTGATTATATCTGCTCTATAATTTGAGGTGTAGGAGGCGCTAGTGTGCCTGAGGTCCAGAAAGCTGAATCTCTAAGACTTTTATTATGTTTTATTTCTGGGGATTCACCAATAAAACCGTGTGCAGTGTGCTCATAGGAGCACTGATGGAAAATGTATTCCAGTTAATGAAAGAGTGCGTTTGAGTTTGTCTCTATGTGAGATGTATCTGGACCTGATCACCACACAGAGTTAGCAGTTCATGTAAGGGAAGCCTGTATGAAAGATGATCAGGTTTACAGGCTCATCTTCTCACTGATCTGAATTTCGAGTTTAGTTGACATGGCTCTCTTTCTTTCTCTCTCTCTGTCTCCCCTCTCCCCCCACTCCTCCTCCACATGCACTCAGTAGGTGACGTATCTGAGGGCTTGTAGTCCAGAGTCGGACCCCCAGCGATGACACTAAACAGAAATATTAGCGCTATAAAGGAAGTAAACGCGCGTCGTGTAGAAGACTTACTTTATTTTTTCCTTTTTTAATGTTTTAGTAAACGAGAGCAGCGTAAAGTTCAGTTCCAGTGTTTGATTTATCACTCATGCTACGTCCACACATACGGCCATCCTGCTGGACTCCTACCGCTCAGCTCGAGCCTGGATTGGCCGTCAGTTTGCGTGTGTGTGCGTGCGCGGGTGCGTGTTTTCCAGGTCTGTTTGATTCTAGACCGATTTTCCTGTGTTTTCTGGTAGAGGTGGTAAGTGATGATGCTGTTTCTACGGTAACCCCATCCAGCTGCAGCATCAGCACCATTAAAGTTTTGAGTTCAGTGTTCCTGCGACTGTGGGTCTGTCCTTGTGTCGTTGCGCATCGCTGAAATCCTACAAGAACGGTCGCCATGGTGATGCGGCGGGATTCGCTCACGTCCCATCTGCCGGGATCCGTCGCCATGGCAACGCGGAATCAAGTGAAAGGTGTTTTTGTGACTGTGCCTGGCCTAAAAACACTACAGTGTTTCCTGAGCCTCAGATTAGCCGCAGTGGATTTGTTTCGAGTTGAGTTCGGGCTGTCTGGCCAAAAAGACCTCCGCTGCTGAATCAGCACTTTCGTCCGTTTAAGGAGAATTCCACCAGTTTTTTTAAATTCCGGTTCGGATACAAAGCCCAGTCATTTATAAACAGCGTCTCAGGCACCAGGCAGTGTATTAATAACCATCTCATGTAGTAACTTTCTGTGAGGGAGCTTTAAGAGGGGGACGTCTGGTTACCTTCACCATCACTGTGAGCAGTTCTGACTTTATCTAGAACAGAGCGTTTCACACCAAACCCATGAGTGATTCTTTTCACATCTTCACCACTTTACTAAGCAGTTTCTAAACATGCTAGCCCTCATAGTGAGTATTAGCAGTATATCTGCTTCTATAGACCATGTAACGTTTAGCTTGCTGAAGCGCGAGCCGACCTTAGTTTACTGATTGTGTGTTTATCTCTCCCTGTGTAAATAATAGCTCATTAGCCTAAAGCTAAAGCCGCTAGCCCCCAGTCTGAGGCCTGAATTTGTTCTGGGGTAACAGAGGCCATTAGGGAAGCTCTCTGTCATTACTCTGCATAATGAAAGGAGGCAGGTCTGAATTCTGACATTTTGACCCCGTGCTCCCCTGACTGTGGTCACACCCAGGCTACAGGTCGAATCAGGCCCGAGTTTAAGAGGTCCATGGCCTAAAGCAGAACTTGCACATATCCAGTCTGATGGAGTAATAAACACCTTCTGGTGGTGTGTCATCAAAACCAAACCACCAACAGATGCTGTGATTAATCACTACTGCGCTAACCCTTTACACTCCGTCAGCTTCCCAGACTCTAATTCATAATAGGTACTGAACAATTCATAGTGGATACGAAGTAATTAATAGTGGATGTTAAGCAATGCATAGTGAAAACTAAATAATTCATAGTGGATGCTGAGTAATTCATACTAGATACAGAATAATTAATAGTAGATGTTGAACAACTCATAGTGGAAACTGAATATTTCATGGTGGTTGCTGAGTAATTATCAGTAGCTACTCTCCTGGTGGGAAGTCAGTAATAAAGCAGCACAGAGTTGAAAAAGACTGGCCATCAAAATTCATAGTAGATTCTGAATTATTCATAGTGGATACTGAATTATTAATAGTAGATACTGAATAATTCATAGTAGATACTGAATAATTCATAGTAGATACTGAATACTTCATAGTGGATACTGAATTACTCAAAGTAGATACTAAATAATTCATAGTGGATACTGAATTACTCAAAGTAGATACTGAGTAATTCATAGTGGATACTGAATAATTCATAGTGGATACTGAATAATTCATAGTGGATGCTGAATTACTCAAAGTAGATACTGAGTAATTCATAGTGGATGCTGAATTACTCAAAGTAGATACTGAATAATTCATAGTGGATTCTGAATTATTCATAGTAATAATTATATTAATTCATGGCGGTTGCTGAGTAATTATCAGTAGCCACTCTCCTGGTTGGAAGTGAGTAATAAAGCAGCTCAGAGTTGAAAAAGAGAGCGACTCAGAGAGGAGCGGTGACATCAGCACTCATTCCTGAAGCTGCACACAGTCAGGTTCTTGGGAGATTACAGCATGGAGGAAATGACATCAGGATCTCATCATGTGAAATCTGCCTCACTGTTACTCACCGCTCTCAATCTGGAGCTTCGGCGTTTCACTGTGAGCATTCGAAAGGAGAAGAGCAGAGCCTTAACCCTAAACCTCTCCCTAACCCTAAACCTCACCCTCACCCTCACCCTCACCCTCACACTCACCCTAGATCCTCCTGTCCTCTTCCTGTACAAACTCATGAGATTCCATTTCATCTTGAAAGGTGCCGCAGCTTCATTCGGGCACCTTTTAAGGTAGAACAGAGTTAGACAAACGTAGACCCGCCCACTTCACTGGCCATCAGACTGGCTAATTAATGACTAATTAATAACTAGGCGACTGTTAATGAGTCATACACTGAGAGTGGAGAGGGAGAGTACACAGTTCTGCTTTAATGCTGCAGGGGTGAGGTAACGCTGTGAGGTAAAATAGTCCCCCAAAGAAAACCTTCACACCTCACACCAAACCCTCTCTCACTCACTCTGTACACACCTCACACCAAACCCGCTCTCCCTCACTCTGTACACACCTCACACCAAACCCGCTCTCACTCACTCTGTACACACCTCACACCAAACCCTCTCTCCCTCACTCTGTACACACCTCACACCAAACCCTCTCTCACTCACTCTGTACACACCTCACACCAAACCCTCTCTCACTCACTCTGTACACACCGCACACCAAACCCTCTCTCACTCACTCTGTACACACCTCACACCAAACCCTCTCTCACTCACTCTGTACACACCTCACACCAAACCCGCTCTCCCTCACTCTGTACACACCTCACACCAAACCCTCTCTCACTCACTCTGTACACACCTCACACCAAACCCTCTCTCACTCACTCTGTACACACCTCACACCAAACCCTCTCTCACTCACTCTGTACACACCTCACACCAAACCCTCTCTCACTCACTCTGTACACACCTCACACCAAACCCTCTCTCCCTCACTCTGTACACACCTCACACCAAACCCTCTCTCACTCACTCTGTACACACCTCACACCAAACCCTCTCTCCCTCACTCTGTACACACCTCACACCAAACCCTCTCTCCCTCACTCTGTACACACCTCACACCAAACCCGCTCTCACTCACTCTGTAACTCTGTACACACCTCACACCAATCGCGCTCTCACTCTGTACACAACTCACACCAAACCCGCTCTCAATCACTCTGTACACACCTCACACCAAACCCGCTCTCACTCACTCTGTACACACCTCACACCAAACCCTCTCTCACTCACTCTGTACACACCTCACACCAAACCCTCTCTCACTCACTCTGTACACACCTCACACCAAACCCACTCTCACTCACTCTGTACACACCTCACACCAAACCCGCTCTCACTCTGTACACACCTCACACCAAACCCTCTCTCAATCACTCTGTACACACCTCACACCAAACCCTCTCTCACTCACTCTGTACACACCTCACACCAAACCTTCTCTCACTCACTCTGTACACACCTCACACCAAACCCGCTCTCACTCTGTACACACCTCACACCAAACCCTCTCTCAATCACTCTGTACACACCTCACACCAAACCCTCTCTCACTCACTCTGTACACACCTCACACCAAACCCTCTCTCACTCACTCTGTACACACCGCACACCAAACCCTCTCTCACTCACTCTGTACACACCTCACACCAAACCCTCTCTCACTCACTCTGTACACACCTCACACCAAACCCGCTCTCCCTCACTCTGTACACACCTCACACCAAACCCTCTCTCACTCACTCTGTACACACCTCACACCAAACCCTCTCTCACTCACTCTGTACACACCTCACACCAAACCCTCTCTCACTCACTCTGTACACACCTCACACCAAACCCTCTCTCACTCACTCTGTACACACCTCACACCAAACCCGCTCTCACTCACTCTGTACACACCTCACACCAAACCCGCTCTCACTCTGTACACAACTCACACCAAACCCGCTCTCAATCACTCTGTACACACCTCACACCAAACCCGCTCTCACTCACTCTGTACACACCTCACACCAAACCCTCTCTCACTCACTCTGTACACACCTCACACCAAACCCACTCTCACTCACTCTGTACACACCTCACACCAAACCCGCTCTCACTCTGTACACACCTCACACCAAACCCTCTCTCAATCACTCTGTACACACCTCACACCAAACCCGCTCTCACTCACTCTGTACACACCTCACACCAAACCTTCTCTCACTCACTCTGTACACACCTCACACCAAACCCGCTCTCACTCACTCTGTACACACCTCACACCAAACCCGCTCTCCCTCACTCTGTACTCACCTCACACCAAACCCGCTCTTAAAATTCTGGGTGTATTTTGGTGGACTGCCCCTTTGTCATCTGGTAGTGTTTAGTGGTAGGTGTTTATTTGTGGACATGCTTGGTGATAACTGATCGCTCCAGCGTGGTGGATACCGGATTTGTGATTCTCTCCCATACATGGCTCTCGCTCGGTGCCGGCCGGTTCCAGAATGCAGCTGGAATGTTCTGGAATGCTCTGGAAGCCGGCCACATTTCTATCAGACACAATTACCACGGCCCGCATGACCCGAGCTTCAGAGAGGGAGAACACATTCTTCTGTTTGTGTGAACAAGTGTTGTTATTAAAGGGGGAGTTCAGACAAAATCGCCCCCCAGTCAGCCCCCCTCCCACCTGCGCCATGTGTGCTGTGTTTGAAGTTAGCGTCTTTAGCTGTAGCGCTGGAGCTATGAGGCTAACGTAGGCTAATGTAACAGGTAAAGTGTGTGGAGATGTTCAGGACCTCCGACTGAGCTGACTATGTGGGTTCTGACTCTGTTATCTATAAACATGGTCTGAAGTACTGACAGTCCATCTACTGAGTGAGTTCAGCTTCTGTAAGGTCACATTACTGACACAGCAGAGACCAGCACTGTGGAGCAGCCGCACATGACCCTAGGGTCACCGTACCCATGACCAGGGGTGGACCACAGGGGTATAAAGCCCCCCCCGTGGAGCAGTGGAGCACAGTTCAGTACTTGTGTGTTGGGTCAGACTGGATTTGATGTACAGTGCTCGCTAAAGGACGTGTGAAATAGAAACAGGCTAGGCTAACAAACCTAGCCGAACCCAGTACCATCTGCACTTAGCTAGCTCTTAAACCTTTTTGCTAACGGTGTACTAATACACTGTTGTGAAGCTTGTTTAAAAGCATGTTGAGGTTATGAGTTAATAGGATATAGATATTACATTTACATGAAGCTAATGTTAGCTAGCCTAGTGTATGCTAATCATTTCAGTTAGCAGTAAGAAATGTTAGCATAAGTTGTCTCACAGTGCAGCCTGGCTGGTATTATGTTGAGTTAAATTAGCTACCTAGCATGCTAATTGCTAAAGCATCACTCTGTCTCCATATTTGCGTGTGTTTGAGCAGATTAGCATGTTCCTCTGCGAGTTAGCTCCCATGTGGTTTAGACACAGACCGTTTGGGGAGGTTAAGAGAAATAGGAGGAATGTAAGAGTGGCTGAAGTCCAGCCAGAAGCTGGGCCAGGATATCACCGGCCGTCATCTTTGTGTTGGCAGCGTGGGCAGCAGAACGTTCCCACATCCTCCCTCCATCACTCTTATCCAATAAAAACAGAGGCGGAATCGGAGACTACAGCGTCTGCAGGAGTGACAGGCTCTGGTGCACAGTGTGATCCGCTGGTGTCTGACACTCGGTCCCGTGGTGAAGTTTCTGTATTTGTGTTTAAATAGGACCTGAAATGTCGGATTTCCACACACGGTGCTGACCGTGACCAAAGAGAACCCGATAACACAAACGAGACACGGATATCAGACCTGGTGATGTATGTACCGAGCAGATTCCCCAGTGGTTCGTATCTGTGGGGGTAACAGGATGTGACCCGGTGCTGTCAGTATCTGGTCTGATCCTCTTGTGCAGCGGTAACTGCAACTAAACGTTCCCACTAACTGTTGATCCGCCCAACACATCAGCTTGGAGGAATTTTATCCCGTTCCACCATACGGAACAGCTCCCACTCTGGGATGTTGGTGGATTTCCTCCCATGAACTGCTCACTTCAGGTCCTTCCACAACGTTCCTACTGGATTAAGATCAGGGCTTTGACTTGGTCATACCAGAACACTAGCTTTGTTCTTCTTTACCGGTTCTCTGGTAGAACCACTTGGGTGCTTAGGGTCATTGTCCTGCTGTATGACCCATGTTCTCCTGAGATCCAGCTCCTGGACAGATGTCCTGATGTTCTTCCTTAGAATCTCCTGGAGAGTTCAGAGTTCATTGTTCCATCAGTGACGGTGACGGTAGCACAACAGTCCTAAGCCATGATACTACCACCACCATGTTTCACAGATGGGATAAGGTTCTTACACTGGAATGCTGTGTTCTCCTTTCTCCAGACAGAACGCTCCCCACTTAAACCTGAAAGTTCTATTTTGGTCTCCACAGAACACTGCTCCAGTAGCCCTTTGTCTCGACCATGTGATCTCTATCAAACTGCAGACACACAGCACTGTTCTTTTAGGAGGGCAGTGAGGTTCTCTTTACAGCCATCCCATGCTCACCGTTCTTGCTCAATGTTCTCCTGATGGTGGACTCATGAACATTAGCATTAGCCACTGGGCGCTTTAGCTGGTTAGACATTCCCCTGGGTTCCTTTACGACCTTTACACCCCTTGTTCTTGGAGTGATCTGTGTTGGTGGTCCACTCCGTGGGAGGGTAACAGTGGTCTTGACTCTCCTGCAGTCTGTCTGACTGGATGGTGGAGTCCAAACTCTTTAGAGATGGTTCTGGAATCTTTTCCAGCCTGATGAGCATCAACAGCTCATTTCTGTGGTCCCCAGAATCTCCTACCAATGGAGCAGTTCTACTCAGCATGCTCATATCATTAGCACAGCGTAGCAGAAGAACAGTGTACAAGGGGAGGGCAGCGAAAGGGGCGGAGCATCTGCGGCTGGCAGGGGGAAGCGGTCATTTCTGTGCCCCGCTAATAAACCTGTGGCCAGTGGCAGAACGCCACATAATCAGTACTTCCCCCGATAAGCTGATTTGGACCATCAGAACACCATAATGGTTCCTTTAATGCTGGAAACGGTTCCTGATAAGAACATTCATCAGCTTCTCGTTTAAACGTTCCACCTTAAATGGTGCTGCGGTTCCATTCTGGCAGCTGAGGCACTATAGCAACGGCTGCACCATTTAAGGTTTCAGTAGGCGGCTGAACTTAAGCCTTGTACATTTAACGCTGGCAGTATTTCTTATAGGAAGATTTGAAGTTTGGGAGCTGTAGCGCCACCTAACTCTGCTTCAGTGTTACAGCAGGAGAGTCCCTCTCTTCAGCCAGTGTGTGGCGTGTCTGTTCTGGGCTCCTGTAGAAACATGGTGGTGGTAGTCTCTGCTGGAAGACTAGCCGCTCCTGTGTAGATATGAAGCCCATTCTAAGATAACCAGAACACACAGCGATCTGTAGATACAGGTAATTATACACTACTGAGGACCCAGTTCTGTATAGTATACTCCGTTTATGACAACAGATCCACCTTAAATCTCACACACTGAAATGTTTAAATCTAATTTTAGGAAAGTTATTGTAGTATAAAAATACACTACTGTGTGCTAATGCTAACATTAGCAGTGCATCTTTATGGTACTTGTGGATGAGTCCAGTGGCTGAAGATAGATCAGAACACTGCCCTCTAGTGGCCTGAATGAATAATCAGTACTGTGTTTTTTAGAAGCGATACAGAATCACAAATGATTGATATTTACTTATGGCCCAGTTTTTACAGATGTGATATTCAGCATTTCACTAGTCTTGAGTATGGCCCCCAAAATAGTAGCTCCTCAGAAGCCCCTCCCCCTTCAGGATGCATCACTGCAAGGCTTTTTTCAGGCTCTGAACCGGAATGTCTCACTCCGGAGATGCAGTGAAACACAGTTTCCAGTCTGAGGGAGGTGTGTGCTGATATAAGCATGAGGAAACCAGCTGGTTATTTTGAGACAGTGAGGACGGTGAGACAGACAGTGAGACTGTGAGGACAGTGAGACAGACAGTGAGACAGACAGTGAGGCCGGTGAGGACAGTGAGACAGACAGTGAGACTGTGAGGACAGTGAGGCCGATGAGGACAGTGAGACAGACAGTGAGGCTGGTGAGGACAGTGGGACAGACAGTGAGACTGTGAGGACAGTGAGACAGACAGTGAGATTGACAGTGAGACTGAGGACAGTGAGACAGACAGTGAGACTGTGAGGACAGTGAGACTGTGAGACGGGACAGTAAGGACAGTGAGGACAGTGAGACAGACAGTAAGGACAGTGAGGACAGTGAGACAGACAGTGAGATTGACAGTGAGACTGAGGACAGTGAGACAGACAGTGAGACTGTGAGGACAGTAAGACAGACGGTGAGACTGTGAGGACAGTGAGACAGACAATGAGGACAGTGAGACTGTGAGGTCAGTGAGACAGACAGTGAGACTGTGAGGACAGTGAGGACAGTGAGACAGACAGTAAGGACAGTGAGGACAGTGAGACAGACAGTAAGAACAGTGAGGACAGTGAGGACAGTGAGACAGACAGTAAGAACAGTGAGGACAGTGAGGACAGTGAGACAGACAGTAAGGACAGGGAGGACAGTGAGACAGACAGTAAGGACAGTGAGACAGACAGTGAGACTGTGAGTACAGTGAGACAGACAGTGAGTTTGTGAGGTCAGTGAGACAGATAGTGAGACAGTGAGGACAGTGAGGCTGGTGAGGACAGTGGGACAGACAGTGAGACTGAGTACAGTGAGACAGACAGTGAGACAGTAAGGACAGTGAGACAGACAGTGAGACAGACAGTAAGGACAGTGAGACAGACAGTAAGGACAGTGAGACAGACAGTAAGGACAGTAGAGACGCTTGTGAGTACGAGTGAATGTATCGGAGCTGTGTGTGAGTGAGTGAGTGTGGAGCAGTTAGAGGAGATCTAAACACGCTCTCACTCTTCCTCGGACTCTGAGGGTGTGACATCACTTTCCGAAACACTGGGAGGATTCTCCATAAAAGGAAGAGTGCTGGAGGAGCGTGTGTGTGCGTGTTTGTGTATGTGTGTGTGTGTGTGTGTGTGTGTGTTTGCCTTACATGGCCGAGGCGCTCTGCTCAGCCTTGTTGGGACTTCATAGACAGTGAAGATCGTCTAATGTCGAAGCCGAGGTGAAACCAGACCATCACACCCTGGATATGTTTGAAATCAGGGGCTCCGAGCTTTTCCATGCCAGGACACACCTGTACAGGTAGCATTTGCCTTGCAAATGTTTTGTGAAGTGAAGTAAACACTGAAGTGTTAATCCATTTTACTTAAAGGGCAACTCCACCCGTTTCTCCCAATTCATTCTCTAATTATAACCTGGTTATGATGTAGCCAGAGACATTCTGAGGAGTCTGGCTTTCTAGATAATCTTAGCGGGATCTGTTCACAGTGTTAGTGAATGGAACCGGACGTCCCCCTCTAAAATTTCACTCACAGAAAGTTCCTACATGAGGTGGTTATGAATGCACTGCCTGATGTCTGAGACGCTGTTTATGATAGTGTGGAGAAGATATCAGCCTTAAACTCCATTCATGTTGGAGGGATACATGCTGCAGGGCGCTGTGAGGTCAAATAGTCCCCCATAGAAACTTAGTATTTCCAGGTTTTTCCATCATCAGCATTCCATATAAAACTGAATTGGAGGATTTTCACTCCAGATGTGGATTCAGCTGATGTTTCCGGGCTTCCTGAGAGCTGATCAGTGACATAAAACATAGGAGCCGTATTTAGCGAGTTAAGGATGCTGCAGCTCTGCTCGAGACCCTTCTGTCCCAGGGCCCTGCAGTTCCTCCTTCAGTCACTAGATGGAGATAGAGACCCCGTACAGTGAGCGTCAGAGGACCACAGGATAAACGGCTATCAGCCAACACCGATCCCGGTCCATCCCAAAAAGCTACAGTCACAAAGGTGAACTTTTTCCCAAAGCTTTAAATGAGCGTGTGCGTTCTTTGGAATTCCGACTAAAAGCCATTTGATACTCCGGCGTTGATTCTGCGTCCTATGCCGTAGCCTGACTGCGCACCTTTGCACCTGCGACGAAGGCAGGTGCAGAGGGTGGCCTGGGTGTTTCCGTTTCGCTGCCACACAGCAAAAGTGACTGCTGCTCAGCAATTAGCTCCGCCTCCAACAAAATCCGTTCAGTTTTAGCCACCATCATTGGTAGAACGCCAGTGAAGTCAACACAGTTACATAGAAACCCCATCGCCAGATAGTGTTTGGGTGGTGTACCTGTGGAGCAACACTGACACACCAACACACAGGTACAAACACTCACAGTGGTGTAGGCCACCTGCTGTTTCAGCACAGAAGCAGGAATCAGCCCTTAGACCGCTACCCAGCGTGACTGAGCTGACTGGATGTACAGTGAGCCTCGTCCTTCTGAAGCCTAACATGCGTGACAGGTAAACAGCCTTCTCCCTTAACAGAGCTACCCGGGTAAACAGAGGAGGTGTGGCCGTGCACCATGGGCACCGCCTATAGTGGAACACAGCAGACGGGTCCTTTAAGACAGCTTTATCTTCATCATGTAACTGATAGCGGAGAGACAGCAGCCAGATAAAGGCTGCGGGTGGGCGTGGCCAGCAGGTGTGCAGCAGCAGCACACCTGAAAAGGTAAAAGAGCATGCAGTAACACAACACTCGGCCATTCACAGCACACAGACCGGATCAGGGAGTTCCTGTAATGTTTTTAAGATGGCACGGCCGAACGTTAGCATGAGCATTCCACATTAACACAGGTGAGGGTGTGAGGGCAGCACTGGTGCTGACCACTGGAGGACCGTCTTATAAATACCCAGTGTAATGACGCTGTGGCGGGCAGTGATGTAGCCTGGACTGTTAGGGTGGAGCTAGCACTAGAAGGACACCTGTCTCACAGCTGCTTTAATGATGATGGCTGTCTAACTTTGCATAATTGAGGTGAGCAGAATGGAGCCCTTATGCTACACTAGGATGTAACTTGGCAACCCTGACCAAACAAACGCAGTGTGAAGCGAGCCCACCAATCAGGACACAGCACGACATGAGCCCACCAATCAGGGTACAGCACAAAGTGAGCCCACCAATCAGCACTCACTTTGTTTTGAGCAGTTGGAGGGAGCTTGGTTCTAGCTAATGGAACCTGTTCTCCTTCAGTGTTCTGTGCTGATGATTCTAAGACTGGTGGGCCGTCCACCACTGTATATGTATGTGATGCTAAATGTTCTGAATGCTCGCTGAGTGATTCATATGGATCAATTAATGAATTTGATTCAAAGTAATCTATCTGTCTCAACGAGGCTCAAATAGCCAAACTAAGTGAACCTGCTGAAGGTAAACATGCGGATAAACCTCCTGACCTCCACATGGGAAGCCAAAGAAGCTCGGAGCCGACTCTCTCTCGCCAACGAATCCCAAAGAACCGAGAGACTCGGAGCGCGAGAGCCAAACAGAGCGGACCAAAGAGTCGACTCCTCTCATAAAGACTCGGAAGAGCCCAACGAGTCCCAAAGAGTCGACTCCTCTCGGAAAGACTCACGTAATGTAATTACTGCAGATTTTTTAACCCCTGGCACGCGCCCCCGTGAGCGCGCCCGCGCGCACCGACCCCCGAGCCGCTCAGCCTACCGCGCCGCAGGCACCCGGACGGGCACGCGCGGCGTCCAATAGCAGCACGGCTCTGCAGAATAAAAGGGCCGGGCTTGGAGCATGTGATCACCAGCCAATCAGTTGCCATGCCTCGTCAGCCCCCCCCCACCCCCCTCCTTTACTGCGAAGTTTCTGCCTCCAGTTGCTCGCGGTGGAGGTTCTGCCTACTCGCAGTAAGGCAGAAGAAAAGAGGAAAGAGCGAGAGGAGAGAGAGCGCAGGAAAGCGAAGGAGGAGAGAGAAAGAGAAGAGGAAGAAAAGGAAGAGATAGAGAGAGGCAGGGCGAGGCAGTAGCGAAGCAGCGGCGTGTTTGTTTCCACCTCGGGCGACTTCTGAGTGTCGAGTTTTTGTAGCAGCAGCTCCAGCCTTAGTGTCAGTATGGATCACCATCACCATCACCATCATCACCATTATGATGGAGAGGAGAATGATTACATGCAGCAGGAGGATGACTGGGATAGAGACCTGCTGCTGGATCCAGCCTGGGAGAAACAGCAGAGGAAGGTAGGAGAACAGCTGAAGAGGGAAGGGGGGGGTGTGATGGGAGGGGGTGAGGGGGGGCGCATTAGCTCTAAAGAGGGGGCTTGACTGGACTTGGCAGTGGAACACTAGTAGCCTCTGAACAGGAGTCAGTAGCTCGGGTAGGTGGGTAGTCCCACCCCACAGCAGGAAGAGATGGGATATTAGCCCCATACAGGGGCCCTGGAATGAAGGTGGTGGCCCTAATACGAGGGGTAGCAGTCCAGAAGGTGGGGGGATTGAATTAGTGGGGGGATAAGGGTCCTAGATACAGGTTAGCAACCCTAAAGATGGAAAGAATAGGGTACTGAAAGTTAGGAACTAGTATGGAAAAGGAGTAGTGTCCCTTTATAAAGGAGGTAGTGTCCCTGGAACCACAGCGGCATTCCCAATAACAGGGATAGTAGTCCAAAAGGTGGGAGGATTGAACAAGAGGGAATAAGGGTCCTAAATACCGGTTTGGTAGCCCTTAGGAAGGAAAGGAGGGGGACTGAAAAGTTAGGGACCAGCATAGAAAAGGAATAGTGTCCTTTCATAAAGGGGACAGTGTCCCTAGAATGGGAATAGCATTCCTAATAACAGGGACAGTAGTCCCAAAGGTGGGAGGATTGAGCCAGGGGGGTAGACGGTCCTGAACACTGGTCAGTAACCCTTAAGAAGGGAAGAAAGGGTGTCGTAGCCCTAAACGGTTAGCTTAGAAGTGCTAGCTTGGAAAAGGAATTGGGTCCCTTCAAAAAGGGGGATAGCGTTCCGTAGACCCGGGGTGTCATTCCTAATAAGAGGAGTAGCAGCCCAGAAATGGCTCAGCCCCCAATTAAGGATCTTAAATAGAGGACAGTGGCTCTCAAGAAGGGAAGACAGAGTGCCATACCCTTAGAACCCTTGGTACTAGCCTCGGAAAGGAGTCACTGCCCCTAAGAAAGGGGGCGGTGTCCTTAGGACAGAGGCGGTAGAGGGATGGGATTCCCAAAGTGGGTTAACAAGGTGTTTAACGGGGTAGCAGTCCCAATTAGGGGATCTGAGGAGAGGACTGTGGTCAAGGAGGGCTGGGAAATCCCTGGGAATGTGGGTTTTAGAGGAGGACTGTGGAGTACTGGTTCTAGGAAAGGGGGTAGGGGACTTGGGATGGGGAGTACTGTCCCTACAGAGGGGAGGTGGCGGGGGGTAGTGGCTGGGAATATTGCCAGGGAAACAGGGAAGTGTCCCTTATGAGGAGCGATGGGCTGATGTCCCATATGAGGAGATGGTAGTGGCCCTAGAAAGGGGGTGTGCGGGACCCCATGAAGGTGACGGTAGGCCTAATTCGGGGGTCTTTAACTCTGAAGAGGAATGAGGCCTACAGCCCTAAAATGCCCCCCTCCCCCCAACCAGGACATGCAGTAGCTCTTACCTAGTGACCCTAGAAAGGAAGGGGACAAAGAAGGTCCCCTACAGTGAGATTGGAGTCTTAACAGGGCAGGAGTCGGGGGGTGGAGGTGCTGTGACCCTAAAGGGGCAGTCAGCTAGTTAGGGTGGTAGTTAGCTGCAGGGTACTCCCTGGGGTCGCATGTGCATGCTGTGGGCTATTAGGGGACGACAGCGCTGTCTGTGAAGTGCTCGAGCGTTTGGGTCCAAGACCTGTTGGCAGTAAAAATATTTGGGCCGGCTCCGTAGGTGTGGTTTGTATTCCGGGATGTCCCTGGCAGGTTTCGCCACATGTCTCGAGCGTCCTGCGTCCACAGGCCCTGCGCTCAGACGGAGCATGCTCCAGAGCGCCTTTCTCTCCGGGATTACGCCCGTTTGAACATCCCGTCCGCCGGGTCACCGAACGGTGCCTGTGCAGCAGGTGACGGTGGCCACTCTCTGCCCTGTCCCGTTGACCACTGTGGCTTATGAGCAGGTTGTGAAGTGGGCCCACCGCTGTCCTGCATGTTTTAGAGCTGTTCCTGATCCCGCACACCTGATTCAACATTCCCGAAACCTTCACGAGGATATAAAGGGCATGTTGGAGCAGGAAAGCACCGAAGTATGTGAGGGTGAAGTTAGTTCTCCAGAAGGAGGATTGAGAAACTTCGCTGTGCTGGCTGGTAATCTGGAGGGAAAAAAAAAAAACATGAGTCGGAATCATGACCTTTATTTGCCAAGAACGAGATGTACAAGGAAGTTTTTCGGGAATCTGTGCCAGATGGAATGCTGAAATGTACAGTAAACAGAGGATGTGAAGGGTATGGAGTGGACAGTTGCATTCGGGGTAGGATATATGGGGGGGCTCCATTCCGAAACATTCCGAAAGTCATTGTTAATAATAAAATCCGTTGTCATTCTTTTCCGAAGGAATAATATCGGAAGCTACGGATGAACAGTGTTTTGGAACGAGATTCCTTGTACGTGTATGACATGGCATGTAGTCCTGTATCATGAACGAGTCCGTGTAACGTTCAGGTTTGAGTTTCACAAGCTCTTTACCATAGAGCTAACGTTTCACAACGCACGGACCAATAGGAACGCTCCAGAATTCCCTAGAAGTGAATTAGAACGGGAGGTAACGGAGCGCCAAAGTTCAGAAGTGTTTTCCACCTCCTGTAAAGTCGGGAGACGTGAGGTTTATCACCAGCGGTATGTGTGCAGACGGAGAGGCCTACAGAAAGTATTTGGGAGTAATGGAAGGGCTCAAAAATCCGCTCCCACACTTCCACCCCTCCTTCTTTGAAAAGTAGATGGGAGGGAGGAAAGGAAAAGCATGCTGCGGTTAAGGGCCGGCCTTCGCGGGACAGAGCCTGCTGCCCAAAAATGGTAATAACACACACGCACGCTGCTGCCGCTGCCGCTGCTCCTGGAAAACTTTCCTCCCCTTTTCCCTTTCTTTCCTTTTTGCTCTTTTTTTCCTCCAATCTGCGGAGAGCTCCGGCCTCCGGTTCCCAAATGATGTCATCAGCACTGAGCTACCGAAAAGACAGCTCAGCTCACCGCTCAGGTGGAGGCCAGGCTGACGGAGTTCGGTATTCCGGCTGATATGGCACAGGAATGATAGAAATAGGGGTCGTGACCTTTTGGGTTTTGGCTGAACGCCTTTGGAATGTTTTACTGGGAATGATAATGTATACGCAGCCGGCACGTCTAAGCAGGAAACCAGGACTTAACCTGTGTTAGCCGCCTAGACCGCGCAGCCGAAACTGACCCGTACCTGCCCTTACAGAAAGGTCACATGGGTTTGGGTAACCAGCTGTTGTAGGGGGTTAGTCGGGGGGGGGCGGGGGGGCCAGGGGGTCCGGGGGCGGGGGGTGCTGTATATTGTAGTTTTATTTAATAAAGGTAATGTATATGTGGTTTTTGGTTTTACTGATACTTCAGTAGTTTCTGTTTCATTTTTATTTATAAAAAAAATAATTAAAATAAATTTTATTTTCTGTTTTTTTTTTTCGGAATAGTAAGTATTAATTTATTATACTTATATAAGTTTTATTTCGGTTTTTATTTTTTGGAAATTGATAAATTAAAATTAGTTTTAATTTGCGTTTTTATATTCTCTAAGGTAGTTTTAGTTTAGATTTTATTTTTAGAAAATAGTTTTAAGGTAGTTTTTCTGTAAATAGTTTCAGTTTAGTTAAATTTTTGTCGTTTTAAAGTAGTTTCATTTTTTTAAATAATATTTTTAATCGTTATTTTATGAAAATGAATAGTTTTAGTTTCAGTTTCTGTTTTTAGGGTTAGGGTAAAGTATTTTAGTGTGATGGCTGTTTTTCTGTACTGTATTAGTTTCGGTTTGGTTTCTGTTTTTAGAATATTAGTAATTTGGGTTATGTTTATTTCTTAGTGGTAGTTTTAGTTTGTGTTTAATTTTAAGGAAATGCTAGTTTTAGTTTTGGTGTTTAGCTGTGTGACGAACGCCGTGGGGACTTTGATAAGGGTAGGGTAACGTTAGTGCCCATCTCTAATCTCTTATTCACACACTGAACACTAAATCTGCAGGCGTGTTAGTGTTTCTGGTGCTTATCACGCTTCCTCTGTAGATTTAGAGTCGTAACTGGTCTTCCGGGTGGTTGTTAGGTGTGTTTGGAGACTGGGGGTCGTCTGACTGTATGCAGGCAGGTTATCTCTCCTGGAAGCTCAGTCGGGTGGACTTGCTGTCCGTGTTGTGTGTAAGTGGTTTACGGTCCGGGTTACTGTTTGTGGTGTTGGTGTGCGGTGCCTGAGGCCAGACTGTGTTGGGATGAAGTCAGATTGGGTCTGGGGGGGGGTGTGTGCGTGTGCGTGTGTTTCAGTGTAAGTAGGTTACTGTTCAGTTGAAAGGTCAGCGCTGGAGTCGGGGGTGGGGTGTGGGGTTATTGGCGGACACACAAATTCTACCAATTATATTATCACCATAGTGACGGGATTACAGTACATAACTGTACACGGTTTTCCTGTATGGTTTTCCTGTGGACGGTTTTCCTATATGGTTTTCCTGTAGACGGTTTTCCTATATGGTTTTCCTATATGGTTTTCCTGTAGACGGTTTTCCTGTATGGTTTTCCTGTGGACGGTTTTCCTATATGGTTTTCCTGTAGACGGTTTTCCTGTAGACGATTTTCCTGTATGGTTTTCCTGTAGACGGTGTTTCTGTATGGTTCCTGTATGGATGTAATATATGGTTTTCCTGTAGACGGTTTTCCTATATGGTTTTCCTGTAGACGGTTTTCCTATATGGTTTTCCTGTAGACGGTTTTCCTGTATGGTTTTCCTGTAGACGGTTTTCCTGTATGGTTTTCCTGTAGACGGTTTTCCTGTATGGTTTTCCTGTAGACGGTTTTCCTATATGGTTTTCCTGTAGACGGTTTTCCTATATGGTTTTCCTGTAGACGGTTTTCCTGTATGGTTTTCCTGTAGACGGTTTTCCTGTATGGTTTTCCTGTAGACGGTTTTCCTGTATGGTTTTCC
>JAMWET010002564.1:0-138256 GCA_024036415.1 Prochilodus magdalenae
TGGGTGTGATCTTTGTTGGCAGGCTACTCCGGGGAAGGATAATGATGGTCTTGAATTATCTCTGTTTGTGCACATCTGTCTGACTGTAGATTAGTAAAGTCTAAACTCTTTTGAGATGGTTTCGTAACCTTATCCAGCCTGTTGAGCTTCAACAGCATGTGTTGTGAAGATCAGATAGACTTCTGTTCCAATAAAGTGTTTGACCAGTCCATAGTAGGACCCTAAGGGTATTAGAGAGGGTTTAATGACCTTTTCCAGTCTGTTGAGGATCAACGACCCTGCCAATTATCTGCTAATCCTGTAGGTTCATATAATTTTACAGTCACCGATATGTACCATTTTATCATTTTCCTTAATATATAAATTATCAATTCTAATATTTTGTCTCATTTGTTTATTTGGGCATCTGCTTTTAGGAATATAGTGATAATCTGATGAAGTTTAAGATCAAATCCATTACGACTGTAAATAGAACCTACATAAGCCTTTTATAAAAACTGGTTTAGGCTGTAAAGGCTCAGACAAGCTTCAGTTACCCTTAAGCTGCTTTTGTCAATTTACATACAGGTGTTGGACAATGAAACTGAAACACCTGTCATTTTAGTGTGGGAGGCTTCATGGCTAAATTGGACCAGCCTGGTGGCCAATCTTCATTAATTGCACATTGCAGTAAGAGCAGAGTGTGAAGGTTCAGTTAGCAGGTAAGAGCACAGTTCTGCTCAAAATACTGCAATGCACACAGCATTATGGGTGATATACCAGAGTTCAAAAGAGGACAAACTGTTGGTGCACGTCTTGCTGGCGCATCTGTTGACCAAGACAGCAAGTCTTTGTGATTGTGTTTCAAGAGCCACGGTATCCAGGGTAATGTCAGCATACCACCAAGAAGGACGAACCTCCACCAGCATCACGTAGTGACCTGGCCACTATCCTGCAAGAAGAATGGCTTTAAAATTTTTCTGACCACTCTGACCACTGTGCAGGACGCAGTATATGTCATTCCCAAGACCAACTGACGCTGTATTGGCCGCAAAAGGAGGCCCTACACCATACTAATAAATGATTGTGGTCTAAAACCAGGTGTTTCAGTTTCATTGTCCAACCCCTGTATATGTCCATATAGCTTTATATCCATTGTCAAAAGCCTTATGTAGATGTCATGTAGCCTTTTAAATGCTTTCCCAAAGTGGAAATCCCAAGCAATAGATATCTGAGTGATAACACACTTTTGTAAGTTGGAATTACTTTTTAAGAGTCATTTCTCTTTTGCTTTAAACGGTACAGGAAACTTGTCTTGTCTGGGGGTGGCAGTAGAAGTCCTTCAGATGTCCTCCTCAACTGCGCTTTCAATCTTTGACAGAAGTGCATAGCACTGGTTTCTGAAGCCCCTCCCCATGAATGCATAAAGATACGGGTTCAGGGCGCTGTTGGCACTGGATAGAATGATGACGAGCACATACGCTGAAGGAAGAAAACTCTGATATTTCTCGTAGTCTAGGTCCATCAAAGCCACAGTGTGATAAGGCAGCCAGCAAATCAGGAAAGTAGCAATCAGCACTGTCATGATCTTGAAAGGCTTTTTGAACTTCGGTATCTTGTTGGACTTCAGTTTTTGGACAATGGCAACATAGCAGATGATGATGATCAGGAACGGGATCAGAAACCCAAAAATTAACTCACATACCAGTTCAGCAAAATGGTTTTGATCATTTATGTGACTGTGGAAACAAAATGTGGTCTGGTTCTGCGGATTATACTCAGCACCGTGGATAACAACTGACTGCACACTGAGCACTGCCGAGAGGACCCAAGCTAGCACAACTATCACAGCAGCCCTTTTTATCGTACGGTGGTTTTGAGACCATACAGGAAATACAACGAGCACACAGCGGTCCACGCTGATGATAACAAGAAGGAAGATGCTGCTGTACATGTTGAGCAACATGAGGAACGACCAGAACCTGCACACGATGTACTCAAAGACCCATTCCTTTTTTAGCATATCAATGACACCAATGGGCAGGAAGGAGCATAATACGAAGTCCGACACGGCCAGGCTCAGGTACCAGGTGGTGATGACTGACTTCTTTAGCTTGAAGCCTGCAATCCAGATCACCAGTCCATTTCCAGCAACACCCAGGATGGAGATCATCAAATTAGCTACCGCAAAGAAAATACATATCGCATCTCTGCAAGTTGGTGAAGCTGTAATCTGACTGTGATGCTTATTTCCAAAGATAGGATATTCCGTTTCTGTCACGGGAGCTGACGTCATGTTGCCTTTCGATTCTGTAAAGAAGAAACAGCATAAACTGAACTTTGGTCATGAACTGGTTTGATAAATATCCCGAAGTAAAGACTGTATGTGGACGCCCCTCTAGAGACTGGTAATTTACGGTGTACCCCAGGGTTCTGTAATAAGGCAACATTGTTTTCACTGCACATGCTACAGCCATGGTAACAAGGTAAAAGAACCAGCTTTCCTACATATGATGCAGCTGTACATGTGATACACAGTTATAGGGCCAGATCTAAAATGAATTGGACATTGACAAAGTTTTTATTTTAGCTGCTGACCCCAGAATCAACTAAATAATGACTAATAAAAAAGTAGTAATAAATATTGTTTAATGTGCAGAATGGCCTAATAATTACAACCATTTTCATCAATATATTTACAGTGGCATGTCTATATGGAACATGTTGTTTTTAAATGTGCAGTTGGCTGTCTCTGCAGGTGAAACAAGCCATCATTAGGATAAACCATAAGAGAAAGCAAAACCCAACAACGACCCTAAACACTGCTCAAAATCTACTAATGCATTCATGCAGAGGAACAAGTACAATGTTCTGGAATGGCCATCTCAGTCCCCAGACCTGAATATTATTGAAAATCTGTGGTGTCACTTAAAAAGAGCTGTCCATGCTCGGAAACCATCAAACCTGAATGAACTAGAGATGTTTTGTAAAGAAGAATGGTCTAAAATACCTTCAGCCACAATCCAGACTCTCATTAGAAGCTATAGGAAACGTTTAGAGGCTGTTATTTCTGCGAAAGGAGGATCTACTAAATATCGAGTTAAGGGGTTTTTTTTGGTGCCCAAATTTATGCACCTGCCCAATTTTGTTTAGACAATTACTGCACACTTTCTGTAATTCATATAAACTTCATTTCACTTCTCAAATATCACTGTGTTTGTCCCCTATATGATATATTTAACTTAATTTAATCCAAACAATCAATGCTTTATAAAGGTAAATCAGGAAAATTAACAACGCTGCCCAAACTTTCGCCCCCCACTGTATTCAGTGAAGTAAAAACCTTGAAGTTGGAAGTGCTGTTGACACTTTACTCACATGAAGTAGATACACTGTTGTACATGTTGGATTACGTAGTCTTAATATGTTACTTCCGTTAAGTAAAACCTAACCGCACCCAAAACCCAACACATTGCAACTCAGGACTAAAAGCAGTAACAGACAAGTTAACTTGCATTGATAAGGCTTCAGGATGGGGGACAGTCCTGAGAAGTCAGGGGTCATATGTCTTTATGAAATAGGCAATCTGGTAGAACACATGGGTTCTAAAAACATGTACCATGCATGTATTAGAGGAGAGAACCTTGAGATAAAAGTAACAATACTGTACTAGTTTGGAAATATGGAAAAGCAGGTGGGGGGGCTGCATAAGTCTGGAAGCTCTGTACCGTATGGTGGGCATCGAGGCCAATCCACCCAAGAGCACGCTCTAAATTGTGCCCTTGAGGCTACACCCAGTGCTACAGAGAGATCGGTCTTGACAATGCCCAACTTTATCATGCCACCCAAATCTAGCCAGAGATGGCTTACTGAGATACCCTGTCTATGGTGGCATCCTATCCTTCTCTCCTATAGTGGCTCCTCTAGCACCAGTGCCTGCTCCCTGAAAGGCTTTTGTTCCTGGCTCCTTCAGCATACACCTGACAATAAAGCTTGAAGCCATTTCTTTTTACTTCAGAACCCAGCATCTGATGTTCTCGTTTAAGAGACAGTAGCATGTATATTCTCGCTGTATGTTCCTCAAGAGCTGTACGTATTTCATAGTATAGCTGCTTTACACGCTGAAGGTTGTTGCCATTTGCAACTAAAAAACCTAAACAGAATTAGGACTGATTTTGTTTTAGGACTTTCATGATCAGATTAGGATATTCAGCTAATTTTCTGCTTGACGTTTGAATGAAAAGGACTCACCGGTCAACGGCTGCTTCGGTACGGGGCTGCAGAGCCGGAGGGGTTTTCTTGCTGAGGATGGAAGGCAGAGTGTTTAAGTTCCTCTCTGACTTTAGTTCTCAGAATTCAAAAATAATCTATATACCACACAGCGCTCTCTGACGCATCACAGGCACTGACCAGTTGGGCAATAAGCCACAACAAGCATGAAGCTAAGATAGGAAGAGGCTAACCCAACATGTGTCAGGTTTGTAAACAACATGTTGTTTTGAACCAGCTCTTTTGTAGTAAACTGGCAAACCAAATTTAATAGTCCAGGTGAATTAAACCTGACTTATTCTGTTGGATTTTGACTTGCAACTCAATTAATCAATTAATCAACCTTTATTTTCACATTGTAGCCTAGCATTCACACCATAAGGGATTAAAAAAGAAATGGATTTTAATCTGGAAAACTAAGTTAAAAGAAAGACTACATGAAACGAATTGGCCATGAGCTTAAAGTAGATAAATGGTCAAATGATTAGGAGCACAATTAAGATTTAATTAATAATAAGGGGAAAGATGTATACTCATCATCAAAAGAATAGCTGCACAAATAGATGTACCCAGAAAGAATGAACCGATTGGAGTAAAACTTGGTGGGGAGGTTTGAGCATGTGAAACATGCAAATGATCCAAGTTTCAAGTTCAACCGAGCATGTGACGTAAGCACGGGGCGGCTTTTACTTTCCATACCTGACCACTTTTACTCAAGTGGAGGTTTAAAGGGAGGAATTCTACTGCGGTATCCATACCTCCAGCTCAACAACATGGTCCACTGACCGAAACTATCCAGCCAACCGTATCCTGTGGGCAGCATCCTTAGGCCAATGAGTAAGACTAGAAGGTGACCAACACATACTGTACAGCACAACTAAGTTGTGCCATTGAGGCTACACCCAGTGCTACAGAGAGATCAGTGTTGACAATGCCCTCCACACAGATCTCCTCCAGATCAGCCAGGTTTCTGGGCTGTCGCTGAGAAACACGGAGTTTGAGCTCCCTCCAAAGATTTTCTATAGGGTTTAGGTCTGGAGACTGGCTAGGCCACTCCAGAACCTTGATATGCTTCTTACGGAGCCACTCTTGGTTTATCCTGGCTGTGTGCTTTGGGTCATTGTCATGTTGGAAGACCCAGCCATGACCCATCTTCAATGCTCCTACTGAGGAAAGGAGGTTGTTCCCCAAAATCTCGCAATACATGGCCCCGGTCATCCTGTCCTTAATACAGTGCAGTCGTCCTGTCCCATGTGCAGAAAACCCCCCCAAAGCATAATCAACAACATGGTCCACTGACCAAAACTATCCAGCCAACAGTATCCGGTGGGCAGCATCCTTTGACCAATGAGTAAGGACTAGAAGGTGACCAACACATACTGTACAGCACAACTAAGTTGTGCTCTTGAGGCTCCACCCAGTGCTACAGAGAGATCGGTCTTGACAATGCCCAACTTTATCATGCCACCCAAATCTAACCAGAGATGGCTCACTGAGATACCCTGTCTATGGTGGTATCCTATGCTTCTCTCCTATAGTGGCTCCTCTAGAACCAGTGCCTGCTCCCTGAAAGGCTTTTGTTCCTGGCTCCAGCTGCAGTACTGGCTCCACCTTCTTATCCGGTCTTGGTTTCCTAAGCTCCTGAATTTGTCTGTCTGTGTTTTAACTCATACCTGGCGACCCTGATTTTGAGCACAGTACTGCCACAAATAATACTATGATGAAATAAATATGTATAATAAACACCATATCCCTGCCGTATTACTGCTATCGTCTCTGAATTACCATTTATGAAGTGGAGCAACCAGGTAGGAGTGTCTAATAGAGTGGACAGTGAGTGGACCCTACACAACACATAGCAACCCATACTAATACGTATCCGGTGTCACTGCAGTGCAATGATACCTGCGCTGTGGTGGTCCTGTGGGGGTCCTGACCATTAAAGAACCAGAGTAATAAGGTACACAGAGAAACAGATGAACTACAGTCTGTAATTGTAGAACTACAGTGTGCTCCTATATGCTCAGTGGAGCTGATAAAATATAAAATGAGTCCCTCTGTGACGGTGACAAGAGTGAGGAGGAGGCAAAGTCCAGAGAGACAGAAGACACTAGAAATATAAAAAAACAAAACACCACTAAGAAAACATGGGCCAGGGATACAAAACAACTGGGGGCGAGACAAAACACCAAGCAAACACAAAGGGAACCACAGGGAGACTAAATGCACAAGGACTAACACCTGGGAACGGGCGGAACCACAAACCAGGGACAGGTGAGAGGCATGACAAGAGGGTGGAGACAGGAGAAGCTATGAAGCAAAACAAACAGAAGCACATGGCACAGGACACGGAAAGGCAGATGGAAGCAACAGAAGAGAAACAGGAGCAGAGACAAACGGGCAAAACAAGACAGGATGTGACACCTTCTCTCGCCATTCTCTACTAGTGTGTGCGTATATATATCTATCTATATGTATATATATATATATATATATATATCTATATATATATATATATATATATAAATATATATACATATATATATATACATATATATATATATATACAGGGGTTGGACAATGAAACTGAAACATCTGGTTTTAGACCATAGTCATTTATTAGTATGGTGTAGGGCCTCCTTTTACGGCCAATACAGCGTCACTTGGTCTTGGGAATGACATATACTGCGTCCTGCACAGTGGTCAGAGGGATTTTAAGCCATTCTTCTTGCAGGATAGTGGCCAGGTCACTACGTGATGCTGGTGGAGGTTTGTCCTTCTTGGTGGTATGCTGACATTACCCTGGATACCGTGGCTCTTGATACATCACAAAGACTTGCTGTCTTGGTCACAGATGCGCCAGCAAGACGTGCACCAACAGTTTGTCCTCTTTTGAACTCTGGTATGTCACCCATAATGTTGTGTGCATTGCAGTATTTTGAGCAGAACTGTGCTCTTACCTGCTAACTGAACCTTCACACTCTGCTCTTACTGGTGCAATGTGCAATTAATGAAGATTGGCCACCAGGCTGGTCCAATTTAGCCATGAGACCTCCCACACTAAAATGACAGGTGTTTCAGTTTCATTGTCCAACCCCTGTATATATATATGCCTTAATGAATATAGGTCTAAATTAAGGTGTAAATGATTTTTTAATTATATAAAATCCTAAATTCAATGTAATAATAAACATTTGGCTTGTGATCTTTAACCGTAAATCTTTAGACAATCAGTAAAAACTTTGTCTTCTCTAGAGGTAAGAGTAGAAGTCCTTCAGACGTCCTCCTCAACAGCACTTTCAATCTTTGACAGAAGACGTAACTCAAGTAAATCAAAGAAATGAAATAAGCACTTTGCGTTGGGCATGTGATTGCCTTCCAACAGTAGATGAAAGTTTGTCTTCTCTGGAGGTGGCAGTAGAAGTCCCTTAGACATCCTCCTCAACTGCGCTTTCAATCTTTGACAGAAGAGCATAGCACTGGTTTTTATAGTCTTGCCCCATGAATGCATAAAGACACGGGTTCAGAGCGCTGTTGGCACCGGAAAGAATGATAACGACCACATACGCTAAAGGAAAAAGGCTTTCTCGCAGTCCAGGTCCATCAAAGCAACAGTGTGATAAGGCAGCCAGCAAAGGAATGTAGCAATCAGCACCGTCATTACCCGGAAAGGCTTTTTAAACCTCGGGATCTTGTGGGACATCAGCCTTTGGGTAGCCTCAACATAGCAGATGATAATGATCAGGAACGGCATCAGAAACCCAAACATTTACTTCAAAATTTACAGTGGTGTGACTGTGGAAAGAAAATGTGGTCTGGTTGTGGTGATCATATGCAACACTGTGGAGAATGGCTGATTGCGCACTATGCTCTACTGAGATGACCCAAGCTAACACAACCATTACAGAGGCCTTTCTTATGGTGCGGCGGTTTTGAGCCCATACAGGAAACATGCAACCACACAACGGTCCACACTGATGATGAGGAGGAGGAAGATGCTGCTGTGCATGTTGAGCCACATGAAGAAAGACAAGAACCTGCACACGATGTACTCAATTACCCATTTAGACATACCAATGACATCGATGGGCAGGTGAAGCATGATATGATGACCGACACGGCCAGGCTCAGGTACCAGGTGGTGATGATCCGACTTCTTTAGCCTAAAGCCTGCAATCCAGATCACCAGTCCATTTCCAGCAACTCCCAGGATAAGGATCATCAAATTAACTGCTCCAAAGTAAACACATGTTGCAACTTTGAACACTGGTGAAGCTGTGGTCTTACTGTGGTGCTCATTTCTGAAGCCAGGATATTTTGTTTCTGTCACCGGGGCTGACGTCATGATGCCTCTCGGTTCTGTAAAGAAGAATGAGCAAAAACTGAACTTTAGTCTGAAATAAACAGCACTGTGTTAGCCCGAGTGAATAGAGAACAGCCTTTATGAGGTATCCCAGGAATCTATTACAAGCTAATAGACTGCTGGGTTTCTTCCAAGTTGATGTTCTGCCAGGCCTTCACTACAGCCGTCTGCACTTTCTTTTTGACCTGTGGCTGTTTTTCTGAGTTTTTCCGTCAGTAAGATGATAAACTGGGTTACTTTCAGATGAAAAACTTAACTATTGCAGAACATTCCACTTCTTCGTCGTAAAAAAAAAGAATAAATAAAAAAATATGTGTTGTGTTAATATGTTTTGGAGAATATTAATTTGGAGTAGTTCTACTTCTTTACACTCTCCTTTTCCCATCATTGTGGTTCCTACACCACATACTTGAAATTCAGTTCAATTCAATTCAATTCAATTCAATTCAATTCAATTCAATTCAATTCAATTCAACTCAGTTCAGTTCAGTTCAGTTCAGTTCAGTTCAATTCAGCTCAGTTTAGTTCAGTTCAGTTCAATTCAGTTAAATTCAATTCAGTTCAGTTCAGTTCAGTTCAGTTCAGTTCAGTTCAATTCAGCTCAGTTTAGTTCAGTTCAGTTCAGTTCAGTTCAGTTCAGTTCAGTTCAGTTCAATTCAATTCAGTTCAGTTTAATTCAGTTAAATTCAATTCAGTTCAGTTCAGTTCAGTTCAGTTCAGTTCCGTTCAATTCAATTCAATTCAGTTCAGTTTAGTTAAGTTCAGTTTAATTCAGTTCAGTTCAATTCAATTCAGTTCAGTTCAGTTCAGTTCAGTTCAGTTAAATTCAATTCAATTCAATTCAGTTCAGTTCAGTTCAGTTCAGTTCAGTTCAATTCAATTCAATTCAATTCAATTCAATTCAATTCAATTCAGTTCAGTTCAGTTCAGTTCAATTCAATTCAATTCAATTCAATTCAATTCAATTCAATTCAATTCATTTCAATTCAATTCAGTTCAGTTCAGTTCAGTTCAGTTCAGTTCAGTTCAGTTTAGTTTAGTTTAGTTCAATTCAAATATGGAACATATAAGAAACATCTCTTCTTCTAAAATGCTTTATCCTTCTGGGGGTACTGCAGCCTAGTGCAGTGCTCACTGGGAACCACCTTGAACAGTACAGACCCACACCTAGTGGGCTATTTAGCATCTCCAGTTCACCTGACTGCACGTCTTTGGACTGTGCTAGGAAACCAGAGACCGTGGAGAAAACCCACAAAGGCCCTTCAACAGCCGCTTCAGATCAGTGCTGCAGAGCTTACGATGGACAAATTCATCTTGTGCCCTTCATTTTCTCCCAGTGATGATATTAGTTCTAGAAATCTAAAATAGTTTCCAAACCACAGAGCCTTCTCTGTTGCGCTGTCCACTGCCCAGCTGGGAAATACCGAACTAACTATGTTACTAAAATTAAGTTACACAGACACTGGACTTGGCCTGTCCTTAGATAGTTTTTTTTTTTTTTTGATAAATGGGTCAAATTTGGATTTTTATGCAGCATCTTTGTAATGTTTTTGTCCGTAATTAATGTTTGTATGAAAAAGCCAAAAAGTGTATTTTGTTGGTTTCAACAACTTCAGCAGCAAATTCATTAGCCCTGAATAAACTCATTACAACTAGTTAGGATTCTCTGCAGCAGCTTTCAGCTGCTGGCAGTTCCGTAGAGTAATAACTTCCTCTTTACTCTACCACTCGACAAGCCTGAGCACCTCTAAGCGGTTGGCTGAAATCGAAATTTTTACCTTTACATTTAACACATTTAGCAGACACTCTTATCCAGAGCGACTTACAACCGTGCTTAGTGTTCCATCGGATAAGGATTCTGAGCTAGTACAAGAAGCCTTGAGTTCAGATGCTGCCTGAACCAGGACCAGTGCTAAAGCATAGAAAGAAGAATACATATTTAAATACTGCAGAAGTGCTCTACCCAGCAATCCCAAGTTAGCGTTAAAACCTAGAGAGAAGAAACATTCATCTCAGTATATGGGCATGTGCATAAAAAGTATATAGGCCTATCTATTAGTCTTTACTCACGCAAGTGAATGAGTAATTGAAAGTAATTAAAGGTAAATTAAGTTCATTGTTGAATTTAAAGTAGAAAAAGGCTATAAAAACAAGATATCAAAGCACTGCCAACTTGTGGTTTCCACAGTCTCGAATACAAACTTAAAGAACTGTTTGAATGCTGGCCAGAAATGCAAGACGATACCCCTGTATGGCAGCAAAGAACCTCCAGGTGTGGTGGTGACTGTTTTACTGTGTAGCATTACTTGCATAAACAAACCAGCATGGAAAAACCGTCAGGAGGACATTTCTTTTGCAGCCCTATTATGAAAGTCAAAGTGAAAGTCCACGAAACAACACCAGGAAAGGCCAGAGCCAGACAGGTGTTGTGGACTGATAAGCTAAAAACTAGACTCAGCTATACTGATTATGTAGACAGAGATAGACAGATTTATTTATTGACCCTGAAGGAAATGTAGCAGTCAGGGTAAACGTACATCAGGGTATATACAATCCTGCAGGAAAAGAACACCCTGCCAACTGTTAAGCATAGAGGTGGATACCGTTTATGGTTTAAGGTTGCGTGTCAGCCAGTGGCACATGAAACGTTGCCACTGATATGACCAAGCAAACAACGAATCTGTCTAGGGTATATCTGATTCCTTCTAGTTCTGTCTGCAACATGTGTTGACCAAGTGTTGGTCATGAAATATGGGCCTAGCTAGAGCTGTGTGCCTAAATCTAGTTGGACCCACCGAGAGGCCCAACTCACTTGCAGACCGAGTCTCTGAATCACATCAAAAGCAAAACTTAACCCACCACCTAACCCTAAGCTACTGCCAACTTGTGGTTTCCACAGTCTCAGATAGAAGCTCAGTTTTAAACAGAACTGTTTGAATACTGGCCAGAAATGCAAGACAATACCCCTGTATGGCAGCAAAGGACCTGCAGGAACGGTGATGACAGTTTTATTGTGTAGCATTACTTGCATAAACAAACCAGTATGGGAAAATCATCAGACGGACATTTTTCTTGCAGCTCTATTATGAAAGTCAAAAGCGAAAGTCCATAAAACAAGACCAAGAAAGGCCAGAGCCAGACAAGTGTTGTAGACTGATAAGCTAAAAACTAGACTGAGTTATGCTGATTATGTAGATAAGGGTATATAAAGACCCTGCCAAGTGTTAAGCATAGTGGCCGTGGCACATGAACAACAAAGACCAAGTGTTGGTCATGAAATATGGGCATAGCTAGAGCTGTGTGCCTAAATCTAGTTGGACCCCCCGAAAGGCCCAACTCACTTGCAGACAGAGTCTCTGAATCGCCTCAAAAGCAAAACTTAACCTCACCCACAACCTAACCCTAGCCCTAATTCTAACCCAAACCCAAACTTCAACCCTGGCAGTAATCCAAACCCTAACCTTAAACTTCAATCCAAAACCTAACCCTAAAAATCTAACCTGAACCCCAACCCTGGCATTAATCCAAACCCTAACCTTAAACTTCAATCCTAAACCTATCCTTCAACCCTAAACCTATCCTCAACCCCAACCCTGGCAATAATCCAAACCCTAACCTTAAACTTCAATCCAAAACCTAACCCTAAACCTATCCTGAACCCCAACCCTGGCATTAATCCAAACCCTAACCTTAAACTTCAATCCAAAACCTAACCCTAAACCTATCCTGAACCCCAAACCTGGCATTAATCCAAACCTTAACATTAAACTACAATTCAAAACCTAACCCTAAACCTATCCTGAACCCCAACCCTGGCAATAATCCAAACCCTATCCTTAAACTTCAATCCAAAACCTAACCCTAAACCTATCCTGAACCCCAGCCCTGGCATTAATCCAAACCCTAACCTTAAACTTCAATTCAAAACCTAACCCTAAACCTATCCTAACCTGGCATTAATAAAACCTACTATCCTTAAACCTTCCTAAACCTATCCCAACTTGCAATTGTAATCATCCAACCCTATCCCTGGCATCCAAAAACCTAATCCAAAATCCAAACCCTAACCTTAAACTTAACACATAACTTAATCCTATCTTAAACTCCAGCCCTGGCATTAATCCAAACCCTAACCTTAAACTTCAATCCAAAACCTAACCCTGAACCTATCCTGAACCCCAACCCTGGCATTAATCCAAACCCTAAGCTTAAACTTAACACATAGCCTAATCCTATTCCTCACTGTGGCCTAAACCCTCTAAATCCTAAACCTATTTTAACCTCATCCCAAAATGTAATCCTAACTCTAACCTTAATCTCAACCCAAAGCCTATTTCAACTCTCACCCTGGCTCTAATCCTAACCTTAACCACAAGACAAAACCTAATCCTAAACCCAACTCTGGACCTAATCTTGACTCTAACCTCAATTTACTACACTAACATTTTTGACCACATCCTACTTGAGAATCATTCACCTTAAGCAGAGAAGCTCAGGGTTGAGTCGAGGTAAATATAGACACCAACAGCAGAACTTGATGCTACTAACTCTAATAAATCCATTTTGTAAAATTTCCAAATTATGTTATGCTCCAGTAGTTGAGGGCAACAGCAGATGTCCCCCAGAACCTTACCATGACCCTAAGAACTTTTTAATGTATCAAACTGAGATATTATGCATTATTAAAAATACTTTTGGGGATATAGGGCCCTGGGAGTATATGCACTCCTAATTATATATCAGTAATTATATAATCAGTGATGACTGGTTTCACTCCAGAATTTATTAATACCTCACTATTTTAGCAAAACTGCAAAACAACCATAGTTAGCATTCAACCTAACACTAAAATTCTGAGCACATCCACTTTGAAAACCACTTCCTGCCACTTCCTCCGTGGTGCTGTCCGAAAGGCCATTCTATTATTGTGTTCCCCTAAGTAGAAACGTGTGGGCTTGGGTCAACATAAAAATAGAAACCGAGAGCAAAACGTTGATGCTGCTAAGTCTATGACATCAATTATTAATACTTCTGAATTATACTCATCAGTTATCTGTGTCTAACCCAAACCCCAATCCTGGCATTAATCTTAACCCCAATCCTAAATTCAACCCAGAACCTAATCCTTAACCTCACTGTGGCCCTACTCCTTAAGATAATTTTAACTTCTACCCAAAGCCTAATTCAACCCTCACCCTGGCTCTAATGCTAATCTTAACCTTAAGACAAAACCTAATCTTTACCCTTACCCTGGATCTAACCCTAATCTTAACCTCAACCCAAAATCTAACCATTATCTTAACCTCTACCCAAAATCTAACCCTAATCTTAACCTCTACCCAAAATCTAACCATTATCTTAACCGCTACCCAAAATCTAACCCCAATCTTAACCTATACCCAAAATCTAGCCCTAATCTTAACCTCAACCCAAAACTTAATCCTAACCCTCGCTGTGGCCTTACACCTACATCCAACTTTAACCTCTACCCAAAGCCTAATTCAACTCTCACCCTGGCTCTAATGCTAATCTTAACCTTAAGACAAAACCTAATCTTTACCCTTACCCTGGATCTAACCCTAATCTTAACCTCAACCCAAAATCTAACCCTAATCTTAACCTCTACCCAAAATCTAACCATTATCTTGACCTCTACCCAAGATCTAACCCCAATCTTAACCTCTACCCAAAATCTAACCCCAATCTTAACCTCTACCCAAAATCTAACCCCAATCTTAACCTCTACCCAAAATCTAACCCCAATCTTAACCTATACCCAAAATCTAGCCCTAATCTTAACCTCAACCCAAAACTTAATCCTAACCCTCGCTGTGGCCTTACACCTACATCCAACTTTAACCTCTACCCAAAGCCTAATGTAACCCTCACCCTGGTTCTAATCCTAACCTTAACCTCAACTCAAAACCTAATCTTAACCCTGACACTGACCCTAATCCTAACCCTAATCTTAACCTCAACCCAAAACTTAATCCTAACCCTCACTGTGGCCCTACTCCTAAACCTAACTTTAACGTCTACCCAAAGCCTAATGTAACCCTTACCCTGGTTCTAATCCTAACCTTAACCTCAACTCAAAACCTAATCTTAACCCTGACACTGACTTTAATCCTAACCCTAATCTTAACCTCAACCTAAACCCTACTCTGAACCCATGCCCAGCATGTCTATAATAGCTTGTTGAAGATGTTGAGATGATTTGTTGTCATGGTAATTAAGTTTTGGCATTACTGAATATAGAGATGGAAATCTATTCAGTGGTCACCGGTTTACTCATACCTGAAGATGACACTAACGGTTTGACCACATCCTAACTTTAGCCTTGGGGAAATTCGTGATGCCATTTTAAAGGCCATTCTATGGTTGTTTGACCTCACGTAGAGAAGTGAAGGGTCTAGCCAAAGTAAATATATATACCAGGAGCAGAACCTGATGCTACTAGGTCTGATAAATCCATTATGTAATATTTCCAAATGATGTTCCTCTATTATCCATATTTAAACCGGTGGGTTTATTACAAAGCTTATACTTTTTTAGCTTATTTAAAAACCATGTGTTTCCATTTTTTGTTGATTTTTGCCATTTGTGTGAAAATTCAGGATGAATGGACCAACAGAAATGGCCCAGAATCACCAGGAAACAAGTTTGGTTCCATTGACTTACATTAGAATTAAATTAGGTTTTTGCCTTCTCCTGTAAAGTTGCCATTTTGAAAATACGTGTTTTGCTTTGGACTGCAACATTTCCCTGGCCTAGTGCAACAGTCCCTGATGTCTTGTGTCCCCCCAGACCCAAAATTGCAAAACAACCAAAGTTAGCATTCAAAGGAACACAAATGTTTTGAGCGCATCCGCTTTGAGAGCCATTTCCTGCATGCGGGGAATTCCTGATGCCGTCCTAACAACCATTCAATTACTGTATTCCCTCAAGTAGACACGTGCAGGATTGAGACAACATCAAATATGGAAACCAGGAGCAGAACTTGGTGCCGCAGAGTCTATGACATACATTATTCATATTTCTGAATTATAACTCTCTGTTTTCTGTGTTCACACTGGTAGGTAAGTATCACAAAGTTCACTTGGCTATCCTATTAGCTCACTCATGCTAGTCTTGCTGAGGGCAACTGCTCCTGAGGTCTGGTGTCCCCCTGACCCTATGTCCACACGATGCGTCCCACAGTGGGCTGCCCAGAACTTCCAGGTTAGTATAGTACTAAACTCAGAGCTTTGTTCAGAAAGACCATAGCTGTGTACAAAAGCATATACTGCCCTACCACCTTGCCGCATCAATGGCCTGATGGGCTGCACACAGTGGACCAATGCCATGGAGCCACCATTGTGCAAATCCCCAGTGGCCTAGTGTAGTGTTTGCCCACACCCTCAGACCCTCACTGGTCCAGTGGGAGCATGTTGGCTGGGTATTACTGTTAAAGTCATTGGTGCTGTCAGAGTAACAGGCCTCCGACAGTAACCTTAACCTCAACCCAGAACCTAATCCTAACACTGGTCCTAACACTAACCTAAACCTAAACCCAAAACCTAATCTTATACCTCACCCTGGCCCTAATCCTAACCCTAGCCTTAAATTTAAGACAAAACCTAATCCTAATCCTCACCCTCAGCCTGGCACAAATCCTAACCCTAACCCCAGCCTCAACCCAAACCCTACTCAGAACCCACACCTTTGGGCAGCATGTCTATAATAGCTGTTGAGATGGTTCATATAACACCATGGTAATTAAGTTATGGACATGCTGAATATGGATTGTCTCCTGAACAGAGATTTAAATTTTCAGTGCTTTCAGTCAGAATTAATTTACACTTCATAATTTTAGCAGTACTACAAAACAACCAAAATAAATAACACTAAGAATTTCAGCATGTCCTCCTTGAAAACTATTTCCTGCTTGGGGGAGTGCCTGCTATCTCAAGGGCCATTCTATTAATGTGTTAGATCAAGTAGAGAAGAGTGGAGTCGAGTCAAATTAGATATAGAAACCAGAAGCAGAACCTGATGCTGCTAAGTCTAAGTCATCCATTCTGTAATTTTTCCAAGGATTATTTGATTATCTGGTTGATTGTATTACAAGGTTTCTTATTAGCTCAGTCATGCCTACCTAGCTGAGGACCACTGTTCCTGACATCTGGTGTCCCTCAGATCCTAACCATGACCCTATTGACCTCCTTCATATGTCCAATTGAGATATTGTTCATTATTAAACAGACTTGATGGGATATAGGGACCTGGGGATATATGCACTCTTAATTAAACAAATAATAATAATAATAATAATAATGATAATAATAATAATAATAATAATAATAGTAATAATAATAACAACAATTTTTATACACAGCATCCCAACATTTTGGAACCAGGGTTGTGGTGTGTGTGTGTGTGTGTGTGTGTATTATATATATATATATATATATATATATATATATATATATATATATATATATATATATACATACATACATACATACACATAGATAGATAGATAGATAGATAGATAGATAGATAGACATAGATATATACATACATACATACACATAGATAGATAGATAGATAGACATCGATATATAGATATAGATATATACAAATCACAACCCTAGTCCCAAAAGGTTGGGAAATCACTGTCTGTGAACACAGTTCCCCACGCAATCCAAGTTGTATCCAAGGCACAAGCTGTATCATGTAAAGATGAAGCCATATGTCAACAAGACAAGGCCTGGAGGCGGAATGGAAAACCATTCTGTAGTCCCATGAATCTGAATGGGAAATTCTTTTTGGAAGCCATGGATGCCGTGTCCTGCAGACTTCAAAGGAGAGGGACCTATAAACCTGCTGCTATCATGACATGGTTAAAAGTTCTATTGTGAATATAATATGTCTCTATGATTTCAGATTATTGTTCAGTGTTATTATGCTATATCAACTGAATACATTAGTTCATAAGGATAAAAAGGAAATGCTTTGTAAATCACTGCCTAACCAATCTTTTAAAGCTGTCCGCCTACGGACGGTACGGTTACTCGGAAAGAGAGTTCAAGCTTTACATAGTGACAGATCTGGAAATCTCACATTCTTTTTATGTTTCCCATAAACAAACTAGGCTTACTGCCACTGAAAGTTCAGAACTAAGTAGCTTTAAATATAGGGTCTGTCACTGCTGATTTGCTTCGGTGCAGTGATGCCCTTTAGGGACAGACCAAGTGCATCCCCCAGAAAAAAACACACTGGCTTTAAGGATTTCCAAGCTAGTGTAATGGTGAATCATATGCGGAATATTCCAGAATGATTGTGTCAGTTGTAAACATAAACATTTTACCAGTTGTGCAAATGAGCTTTCTGTTACAGAGGAAGATAAGGAGATGAGAGGGGTCAGATGTAATTTTGCTGTAATGGCGCAACCATGTATACCCCAGAGTCTGTGGTGTTGGGGAGAGGGGTTGTAGGGAAGGAGGGCTGCACATTGTTGGATATCAGTGTTTTGTATACAGGTGTGTTTTGTGTAGTAGTGTGTATGTATACAAGCGTGTTGCGTTTACCATGTGAGAAACAGCTGCGTCATCAGAACAGAATGGAGCCCCTAAGAGAATGTTGCCCTCAGGGTTCTACAGGTCATAGATCTAACACCACTTGAAGGACAACTGACCATCCGGTGACATTAAATAAGGACAGTTGACACATCGTCTGTAAATCTTGCGGGTGTGGTGATCCGGTGTATGAAACCTCTGTGACAAGGTTCTGTCTTCAGACTGAGTAGGATTGCGTAGGACTGAGGAGGACTGCGCAGGACTGCGTAGGACTGAGTTGGGCTGAGTTCAGATTGTACAGGACTGGCCTGGTTTAGGACGAGAGATGTGAGTGAACTGCAGTCGCCTTGAAATAAACTACTCCAACATCTCCAGCCTTCAGTCTCCTGACTCCATCCTTCTGTGCAAGCAAGAAAAGAAACTACACCATGAAGTCCACCATCGTCTTTTGTAGCCACCTGGTGCCACCAGCTGATCGGCTTCCCTGTTGGATATAAGCTCCACCATAGTGCTGTGATCTGCAAACCTCAGGATGGTGAAACCATGGCATGAAGCATGACGTTTGTGTCCTGCAGTTTGTTTGCATGATGTTGTGACTCTTACTACTTTGTTTATGTACAATTGCTTTATGTGATTTAACTACCTGGTGCTACGTACAATATACTATATACTGTACTTTATACACACAGAATAACATGGTGTTTGTATCTGTACTCAGAGACCATGAATGGTTAGTGCAGTGTACTCCGAACTCCTACAAACGGAAGCAGTTAAACAGGTGCATGTGCACATAAAAAAAAAAAGTAAAACAGCAATAACAGATACCGGTTTGTACGTTTCCCAAGACATCTTAATCATCAGATTTATGACTGTGATAGATGGCATGACTCTGCCTGTAAGAACTTGTTTAATGGCTTTGGTATGTGATGCCCCGGGGCTATCGTGAAAGTTGTAATGTCTAACCCTAGGTAGAGTATCCTTAAACATATATGTACTTATACTTTTATTTCATTATCGTTTCCAAAAATAGCTAGAAAATGTAGCTGAAAGTGAATCGCTTGAATGAATGGACACATACACATGAAATGGAATTCAGCCAGCAGATTCTTACATGCTTACAGATGCTAAAACTGTCTACATACATTATATAGCCAAAACCATGCGGACATCTAACCATCACTCCTCTAAGAGCTAACTGGACACCCCATTCCAAAAACCATGTACGTTAACATACAGTTGCTTTCCACTGCCGCTATAGGAAATACTTTGTAGAATAATTTACAGTGTGAAATGTGAGCCTGGCTCATAATCAGCATTCCAGGTCATTACCCCAAGGTGTTCAGCATATACATACACACATATATATATATATACAGGGGTTGGACAATGAAACTGAAACACCTGTCATTTTAGTGTGGGAGGTCTCATGGCTAAATTGGACCAGCCTGGTGGCCAATCTTCATTAATTGCACATTGCACCAGTAAGAGCAGAGTGTGAAGGTTCAGTTAGCAGGTAAGAGCACAGTTCTGCTCAAAATACTGCAATGCACACAGCATTATGGGTGACATACCAGAGTTCAAAAGAGGACAAACTGTTGGTGCACGTCTTGCTGGCGCATCTGTGACCAAGACAGCAAGTCTTTGTGATGTATCAAGAGCCACGGTACCCAGGGTAATGTCAGCATACCACCAAGAAGGACGAACCTCCACCAGCATCACGTAGTGACCTGGCCACTGTCCTGCAAGAAGAATGGCTTAAAATCCCTCTGACCACTGTGCAGGACTTGTATATGCCATTCCCAAGACCAACTGATGCTGTATTGGCCGCAAAAGGAGGCCCTACACCATACTAATAAATGATTGTGGTCTAAAACCAGGTGTTTCAGTTTCATTGTCCAACCCCTGTATATATATATATAATTTTTTTTTTGTACAGCTTCAGTTGCAAACCACCGATGTCCAAGACACCCAAAAAATGTTCCCACAGTAGTTCTCCACATGCTGAAGAAACAGACTAAACCACACATGTGTAACAGATTAGTCATGCAGCACACAAGAGAAGGAAGTTATTTGATCCTAGTATAAAAGAGTTCATCAACATTACAGGCATTTTTACAGTGTGATTAGCTTGTGGCCATTAATCCAAGGGTACCGAGTGTACACCCAAATTGCGGTGTTGTAAATGAGCGCTTGTGTCACAATGGATGTGTCAAAATAGCCATTATCTAAATGTGCCAATATCACTATCACAAAGAACCAGTTTTTGAAGAAAGAAGGCTTCACAGGTTTAGTATATGGCCACAAGTTTGTAGATACCTGCTTGTATTTTACCCGGCCATATCATACAGCCTCTCTCCCAAAATCAGGGGTACCGACACCCTGTTTGCCCCACTTTGCTGCATTCTCTCCGATAGTGTGTTTTAAAGAAGTGAGGGGTTCACTGGGGTTAGGTGGCTCCTGAAAGCTCTTTCGAATAAGAAGCAGGCCTGTGTGGAATAACTGGGGTGATCTGTTGGGTATTGTATTCACACGTATTCTCAGCGAGTCCATGACTTGAAATGTTGCACAGTAGCGCCCCCATCTGTCCAAAACAGTTATAGAATTTTCACTTAGTCTTGGAATAGACAGTCTTGACAAAATTTGCAAACATATTTGCGGTGTATGTTGTGCAGCCCCCATTTGCTGACATTGTCTACTGGTTACTTAATATCTACAGGTTATTTGATAACTCTACAGCCATAACTTGCTAATTACACCTTTGTTAACCATTAACTGCAGTTCATTAAACATTTCTCTTGCGAATTATATACCATTATGTTAAACACACACCAACTGCTACATATATGGAATCTGCATATAATTGAATTCTATAATGAAACACAAATTATGCACAATGCATTTAATTAAAGTTTTTTTAATCAAAGTATAATTCGAAGCATCTGCTTTGGTTGGTTGTATTAGCGTTAGATGCATTTAGATTAACTTTATCCTCTACATGCCCAAATGACGGCTGTGTGTTACAAGCACTATTACTACATTCACCTACAATACTGTCTATAAGCCGTAAAGAATTTATGCGACCTACTCCCAAGCTTTTTCTGTTATGCAGTGCCAAATTACAGTAGCATTTATTTCCAGTAACTATTAACTTAGTATTGACGCTTTAAGTATAAATGATTGTATTTACATTGTATTTTATGTATAAGCATTCTATTGCTAATTATATACGATTGTGCTGCATAAAATCATTATGTTTCATGCAGTCATACAATCTTTACCCAGGTGCTACATATATGGAATTTGCTTATCATAATATATATGTTATATACTATTACATATGCTATATACATTATATATATATATATATATATATATATATATATATATATATATATATATATACTTACATACAGGGGTTGGACAATGAAACTGAAACACCTGGTTTTAGACCACAACCATTTATTAGGATGGTGTAGGGCCTCCTTTTGCGGCCAATACAGCGTCATTTGGGCAGTCGTGGTTTTATGCTTTTTGGATACAATCCGGGTTAGCACCCGAACATCCCTTTCAGACAGCTTCCTCTTGCGTCCACAATTAATCCTGTTGGATGTGGTTCGTCCTTCTTGGTGGTATGCTGACATTACCCTGGATACCGTGGCTCTTGATACATCACAAAGACTTGCTGTCTTGGTCACAGATGCGCCAGCAAGACGTGCACCAACAGTTTGTCCTCTTTTGAACTCTGGTATGTCACCCATAATGCTGTGTGCATTGCAGTATTTTGAGCAGAACTGTGCTCTTACCTGCTAACTGAACCTTCACACTCTGCTCTTACTGGTGCAATGTGCAATTAATGAAGATTGGCCACCAGGCTGGTCCAATTTAGCCATGAGACCTCCCACACTAAAATGACAGGTGTTTCAGTTTCATTGTCCAACCCCTGTACATACATACATACATATATATACACTAAAAGTCAAACTCATTGGCAAGAATGCATTCCATCAGTTACAAAGTTATAGTAAACAATGGCATATTTATGTTGTGTAAGATAATATTTTATTTAATTTGGCCATATTTGTACATTTGAGACGTGTAGAGATGTGTAGAGATGTGTATGTTGCATTTCATCTCTCCAAAGAAAATATCTCCAAAATGGCAACTTCACAGGAGAGGAAAAAGCTTAAATTTTTTATATTAAAATTAAACTGTAATGTTATCAAGCAACTTTAGGTCATTTCGGTTGGTCTATTGATCATGATATTCACATGATGAAAACAGTAGCTCTTGTATTCAAATTATGCATATAAGTAAATACCAACAAAAATAAAGATACATGTTTTTCAATGACAGGTAATATTAGGGGCAGGTCCATGGTCAAAAACCATTTATTGATGTTATTAAATAAGCATTTTAACACTGCAGTTATGTGTGGAGGCATAAGGGTGGAGTAAAGGCTGTGTTCACTGAAGTATCTGCAGGTGTCGCTATCTCTGTAGTTTCACCTGTAGTAAAAATAACCAGCTCTGTTTGTTCTTACATTAGGACGATTCCTCCCTCAGGCCCTTAAAGGCATGGCTGTAGCTGTAGCTCTTGCATTAATGATACCCTGTTGTACCACCTTATTAACTAGTGTAATAATCATCAGCTGGTCTGGCAAACAGTGCTGAGTGGTCACGATTGTTGTGAATAGTACAAGAGATGCTGGTTTAGCGCCAAGTTTATTCAAAGTCAGGCTACAGTTTTGTTGTAAGCACTGAAAAATGAAAAAATGCATGAAATATAAGAATCTAAAGAATAACATAACTGCAACATAAGGGCTTGAGAATCAAAATCAATAAGTAAAAAAAAAAAATCAGAGTAAATACAGAGTAGGTGATCTTCCAGCTGGCCTTCCAGTGGGATCTGTAAGCCCTCACTGTCTGTTTCTTTGACCTTATGAACCAAGCCTTATCAGAGGTTTCTGGGGTCTCCAGGTTTATAAACCTGGGGATCCCAGCCTTTAGCCAAAGAGAGTCTGACTGTTGTAATGCTTGACCCTTCCAGTCAGGTGCTATAGGTCCAATTAGTGTTGATGTGCAAAGAGCCGCAAGGCCTCACATTATCTACAGGAACCAGTTGTCCCATACTATATCTTCTGGTTGCTTCTTCTTGTCTTGCGTAGTTGGCCTTGGCTTTCCATGTAACACTTACATATACTCAAAATGAACAACAAGCATCTCCAAAGAGGCTTATTTTCATGTAGGTCAATGAAAAATAGCAACTGTGTAAACAGTAACTGCTGTGTTCACATAATGAATAAAAATAAAAATCAACAGAAATGGAGATACGTGTTTTTGTATATACACAATATACTTTACACACAAGGAAATTCTCCAGACATATACAGGGTACAAAATCAGAGGATATCATGCTTAGAACTAATACATACATGCTTATTACCAGTACAAAGTAAATCCAAGTAAATATGGAATAGGACTCTAAAATCATGGCTGTGATGCATGCTTAAAGTCCAGGTCGTATCCACCCATTCCCATGGAACTGGGTGCCCCATTATGAGCACCGTGTGCTTGAAGATCACATTATAGCATTCATTTCTATATCAGTATTAAGGTGTCTGGGCCTCACATCTATATACATATGATCTTAAACTCTATGCTATGCTTAGGGATCTGGAGTTTCACCAGTATCCCATTTAGAGGTATGGTATAGGTCTGAGAAAATGTCTCTCTCTGAGGAGCAAGCAGAGGGGACCATTTCCATATGAGGGATAAGTACTTCTATACGTTATACACAATACCCAGCCTATATAAGGGTAAACACTTGAGCTGTTGGGAAAAAGGTCAGATTGGAACAGGACCTCTTAAAAGCGTTTGTAAAATGCTGTCTGGAATAAAGTATTATCATATGTAACCAAGGGAGTGTTTGATGGAGTCTTCTCTTCAACACCTACACACCATCGCGTCTTATCTTTAGGTTTACAACAGTATCAAGAAAGTCTTTGTCAATCACTCTGATTTCTGAATTGCTTTCAAGAGGTTTACCTTCGCACTATTTACTATTTGTTTTGTTTCTATTTTAATAGTTTAATAGTTTAAATCAGTAGTTTATTTCATGGTAATAAAACTTTATCTAATTCTGTGAATTCAGTGTATTCTATGGAATGTGCCACCAGTCAAAAGTTTAGAAACACCCAACTTACTGAATGTTAGTTGTGTTAAAGACTCTGCAGGCTTACACTTATCAGTTATAACTGATGAGAGTCTGAAACAATTACATATCCTGATATACCACGTATACTCTCCATATCGTACCTTTAATATAACCCATATAACCTTTAATGGAAGTCAATGGAACCAGACATCTTTCCAAACAGTTTTGAGCCATTTCTGTTGGTCCATTCATTATGAGATTCTCACGCAATCTAAACAGCAACTGGTATGTTCAAATGATGCATAAAAGTAAAAATGGACAAAAGTGGAGATACATGTTTTTCATTGGACAGCGACGATATATGTATTACAGTATTATATTATAGAGTCATATTTCCTCCTCTAATAAATGTTTAGTTGTGCCAATCCCTTTCAGTTTAGTGAATATTCATGATGGACAGAGCAAAAGAATTGGTCCAAAACTTTCTAGAAAAACATCTTGTTATCATTCTCCACTGCAGGATAAGAAAGCTGTTTCATCCTCCTGTAAAGTTAAGGTGGACCAAATCATTCTATGAGCGTTATTTTATAGATTGGTGTCTTCACTTTATTCTAAAGTAAAGCATTAAGATAAACATAAGGAGAACTTCCTATGAGTAGCTACACTTTTTCTAAACTTTTGACTAATTCCTTTTCATTATTTTTATATTTGAAAATGCTGACTCAGTATTTGCTATTCCTTATGTGGGATTTATGTTTCCAGTTAAGGTCCGACTTAGTGGTCGGAATGGTCAGGTTTGGTGGATTCCAAGTTGTCTCACTAAGGCCCACTGTTCAGGCCCACCCATCATGGCTTTTCACAAGCTTCATGATAGGATTGCAAGCGGTGGGGGCCAGGAATATGCCCCCATAAAATTGCCATCTCTGGTGGCAGTGACTGGATGGGAGGCAGGCAAGATGTAGAAACAACCCTACCAACATCTCAACAGTGCTGTGTTGTGTTCTTCAAGTCCTCTGGAAATGAACTAAAATGGCTTGTGCATTCTATCTAGTACTATATAAAGCTACTATCAAACACGTACATGGTCATTTGAGATCCTAGGAATAGTTCATCTGAGCTATGAATAGTTGTTCTAGCTCCACAGTCTTCGCAGAAACACAACCAGGCATTATTTTTTACATGCAGAGATATGCAAAGGTTTGGGCTTCTCAGTCAAATTCAATGCTTGGGTGACGAGAACAGATTAACATGTTCTCCACAGAGAACACACTTCTGCACAGTTAAGTCACTGGTGATTTGCTCAACACAACATGCCCTTTGTCCAGGGGTGTTCAGCTGTACAACTGTATATATTTAGATAACAGTGTATATTAGACTCTCAGTAGAGAAATGTAATTAAAGTAAATACAGAGTGAGTGATCTTCCAGCTGGCTACCCAGAGGGATCTCTAAGCTTCCACTGTTCGCAGTATGTTTTCTGATCTTTTTAATTATGTATAAACCAAACCTTATCTGTAATATAACTATCCCAACTGTTATTTTAAGCACTGTCACCATAATGACACATTATGTTAATTTAAATGGTTTTGGCTAAAGTATGATGCATGGAGATGGGGCTAAAAGTTAAGTCAACATTTATTTACATAGCACTTTTTACAACAGATGTCACAAAGCAGCTTTAAGAAAAATCTGGTGTCCGAGCCCTCAGCGAGCAAGCCAAGGGCAACAGAGGCAAGGAAAAACTCCCTTAGTTCACATGGAAGAATCCTTGACAGGAACCAAGACGTAAAAGGGGAACCCATCCTCCTCGGGTCAACACCAGCTAACAAGACAAGCACAGGAACGGAGCGTTCAGTGTTTGTACGGTAGAGGAGTAAATGTCTGGTTAGTCTGTAATTATATAGTTGGGTCAGCAAATGGGCTAGTAGGACCCAAGCCAAGCTTCCACAGTGGAGGACAGTGTAACAGAACGAATCTAGTTTAGTTTTACATTTCTCTTTTAGTCCCGTTCTGTCCCTGCTTTAAATTGTTCAGTAGTTCACATACAGTCCCTCATACTCTCAGCAACAATACAATATTACACTATGCTAGCTCGGTAAACACATCACCATCGTCTACAGGTAAAACTACTGGACTCTTAAAAATGTTCACGAACAGCAGGGAAAAAGACTAAAAGATACTTACATGAGCCACTTGGGCAATTTTTACTCTTCTAGGGTGGAAGAAAAGGCCCATGTTTGGTTTTAGCTGGGCTTGTATAGTGGCTGGGCAAGTCCGGACATGCCCAGAAGGACCCTATAGGAACGACCCTATAGGAACGACCCTATAGGAACGAGTTCATGGGTTTCATGTTGGGTGTATGTTTCATTTTATGTTTATGTTATTGTGAATTTAAGTGTGAAATGCAAATGTGCATTATGGGTAAATTTGGAGGATTACCGGTTGACGCTGCCCAATGTTGCCGTTAATAATTATTGTTCCCCCCTGCAGAGGAGAAATTGGATCAGGCGGTGTTGTTTAAATAGATGGGGGTCTATTTAAAAGCTTGGTCTCCTTTTTCTGGGGGGGGGGGGGGGGGGGGGGGGGTGGGGGGGGGGGTGGGGGTGGGGGGTAGGGGGGGGGGGGGTGGACTGGTTATGGTTGGGGGGGGGGGGGGTGGGGGGTTAGCCAGTGTGATTAAATGGAAAAATGTTGTTTCCAAGAACTTAATATAGATTGTAAATATTTTTGTTTGGTTTATTTGCTGTTGTTTTTTTCCTTTTCCAATATTTGTAAATAAACACCTTTGCACTACACATGCTATTGCGACTTCGCCATCACTTTTTTCCATAACTTTCAACCATGTTGGAGCACACTACCCACACTGGCATTCAACGTGTGACAACAGCCAGGAGCTCCATGGTGGTTAAAGACAAGCAGCGGCTCCCAGTCAGAGCAGATGTAGCAACAGCATCAGACCACACAGGATGGGCAGCAGTTCAGCTCAGGCAAAGAACTGAATTAAACTGAAATGGGCAAGAACAGTCAGTAATCTGAAAAAACAGAAAGTACAAAGAGGTGTAAAGGGCTTGGGATGCACTGAGAAAATGATACGCTACTTTGTAATGAGCTGAACAAAGCAAACATCTTAAATAGACCCTCACACTCAGTACTATATGTCCCCAGGAGTGTGTTCACTCCTTAATGTTGTATAATCTATACGCCCACAACTGCATTGCAACCCACCGCTCCAACACCATCATAAATCGGCAACATCATCAATGACACGCTATGCCACAGAACATGACTGAAGCACTATAGGCTGTTACTGATCTAGCCCTGATCACCCCAGCTCATACACACTAAACTCCACTAGCCCACAGAACATGGTTGCAACACTACTGATCACCCCAGTAACTATATACAGTACATCTGCTCACCTAAACATTGAGCTTTATATATCTTATACTGTTTACAACCACATACTTAACTGCACACCTGGCTACCTCAGCTACCTCAACTACCAACTACCTGTTTACTACCTCATTACTACCTACACTAACCTGTTTTTGCCTCCTTCACAATCTAACTCCACCTCAGTTCTAGTATTCACATTCTGACACACAGATACCGCTCCTACACACTTTGCACATGCCCTGTTTTGTTAACATACGTATTGTTTTTGTCTAATTGCCTGTGCACTGTACACTATATACAGTATATAGTATATACGTGCGCTGGAGAAGAGGAACCTGACTGTGTTACATAATACTGTACAACCCTGTACTGGTAGGATGGCAAGGCTGAATTGAAACAAGTTAGAAATCTGTGGAAGTGGGATATGTTGATATGTTGCTGGCTGCATACTACAGGTCACATGCTTATCCAGGGTATCCTGGGAAATGGAGTCCCCAGGTGTTAAATTCTGTGCTGAGCCAGTAGAGTTGTAACAACTCGGTGCTATGCAAAATGTGCAGCACAGCAAAGACCTATATTTATAAAGTCAAATCCACATGTAAAACATGCTAGTCATACAAGAGCCATGCAAACTACAGCTCTGGTTGGCTGCCATACAATTAGACACAATAAAAAAGACACGATAAAAAAGAAAAATAGAGCTGGTTTGATACGTCTTATGCTATCCTTTATTTTCCTATTGCACTGCTAGTTGAAGCAGCTGAACATAAGTTTGATTGTAAGTTGGGGTGTTTAGTCAATGCCAACTCTTACATTGAGAGTAGTTAGTTTAGAACTAACCTGTCCTGTTAGTTATATTTCAGAATAAGACTATTTTGTGTGTTTTATAATAAAGCATGGCCTTAAAGCATCCATCTCCTGTATGTATGCTTCTGCTGCTTGGCATTGGTTCAGTGATCTAACTGGGGATACTCATGCAACAGCATTTCGTCAGTGACTGGTCAGTAACATTAGCTGTGGCTAATGTAATCATGATTTGAATTTGCTGAATGTTTAAAGAGTAAGCTAATGTTAGTGGCATTAAGAGATTCCTCAGTTCAGATACTGCAGTGAGGTTGGACCTACGTTCCCGTCTGTGTTGGGTTGCGAATCTGAAACTCGGAGGTATGTGATCTCCAAACCGAGATGTTTCACTTTGTTGCATGTTTTCGGTTTGATCAAATCTACCAACTATTTCACAGAATCTTCTAACTACAGAACCCACACCCAGTCTGGAGTGCTTCCAGGTTTCAGTTTGAACTTATAGCTGTAGTTATAAGCTACTTGGTGCAACCGATTAAATTCTAGTAGCTCATAAATTTGAACGTAGTTGAGCTTACATTCAGCTGACCCAAATGGCTGCAGGAGTTTAAGTATTCTTTGATACCCTTTGATAACACTGTTTAACACCACCTGCACTACAAAAAATGCAACTTGAAAAAAATGGCTATAATTTGTTACTAGCAATTGAATAACTTTGACTTAACTCAACTGCTCATTCAACGTTCTTTTTTAGGTTAACTAAACCAAATTCATTTGCTTGTAACAAACTGAATCCATTTTTTTTTTAGGTTGGACCAACCCTAACCCTTTTTACAGTGTGTAAAACATTACTCTACATTACTGCTTCTATAACACTTAACACAATAACAAAGCTTCTGGTATCACTTTATGTTAATGAATGCACATTGGGAGTTTACTGAGGTCTAGTTAATAAAGCCCAAATGAGCCATTTCCAAATAGACGATTCACTGTGCATTAAGCTTTATTATTATTTTTATTTATTTTTTTACCGTCTGTTACGACCCCGCTAGTAGTCTAGGGGTAACCATTTGGGGGTCAGTAACATGTGTGATTATGTCGCGTGCAAACCAGGGAACTACAACACCATATACCTTTTTACTGGAGTTATTTATTTATTTTAATACACTCCAAAACACTTGAGACAGCAAGACAAAACAGATATACAAATAGGCAAATGCCCCCTATCCACGCAGGCCACCACACAACCCGAACACACAAACAGACAACGGGAAAAACAACTAGGACCAGCCAAAAACAGAACGTGGCTAGGGCTAAGCGCTAACTACGGGAGGCGGAGGGAGATCAAACAAAATGCCGCTAACCTGACACGAGTCTACTAACATGTAATCATGTTATCAACACATCACTCCCCAGCCTCTACTAAACTGAATCCCCGGTCCTTTTTTTAAACACAAGCCCCCGCCTCTCACGTAGGAAGAAGAGGGTTTCCGATTGGCCGCCTGGTTTCGGAAGTACTTTGGGGAACTTCAAACGATGATTGACAGCAGCCAACCTGTAGATGGGGACAGACGAGAGAGACAACACAGGGCAAAACAGCGGGCCAATAAAACCGAGCCCAGGCACGTAACACCGTCATTGAGCAAATACACTTTTTTGGCTGCTACAAGTTTTGTCTGCTACACCTCCAACCCCGAGAGAGAGCCAGAGGGGGTTGCCAGATTCCATCACCCCAATTGTAGACAGTGAGATGATCAACCAATAGTCGATCAATTATGCTTTATTGTGAAAATCTGTGAGGGGTTTATAAAAGTCTGATAACAGATTTATTAATAAGCGTGTCTTGATGCGAGATGTTAATTTGCTTGGCAAACTGCCATAGTGAGTGTTCACTGTAAGCTACAAAATTGATGAAAAGCTAAGCTAAACATTAAAACATTAGACAGCTGGAGTCATTTATTATGCCAACTAATTTCTTCTTGCAGTTGAATGCATTAACACATTGTAGGCCATGCTAATGATTCGTGCTCTACTCATTAAACTAGACTAAAAAAACCTTATAGGCCATCTATGTTTACTATCAGCAATAACTCCACTGATGTACTATTTGAATAATATGGAAATGATGGACAGAATTCGTTATGTACAGAGAAATAAACAACAGTGAGACTGGTCAGTCTGTTCAGTAGGTCTGTTTCTTAACACTTTCTCAGCTATTAGTAAACCATTAACACCCTAATAGATAGAAAAATAACATTTGCAAAATGTGTTGTGTTAGAAATGAATTAATTATAAGCCTACATTGCGTTTAAAAGGCTTTCTGCAGTTTAGATATAAAGCATCTATTCAGTTTAATGTGAATTAATTGTAAGCTTTCAGTTAAACATATACCTGAGCTGCCTTTAAGCAGATAGATAGATAGATAGATAGATAGATAGATAGATAGATAGATAGATAGATAGATAGATAGATAGATAGATCGATAGATGGATAGATGGATAGATGGATAGACAGACAAATCGACAGAAAGATCGATAGCTAGATAGATAGATAGACAGAGAGATAGATAGATAGACAGAGAGATAGATAGATAGATAGATAGATAGATAGATAGATAGATAGATAGATAGATAGATAGATAGATAGATAGATAGATAGATAGATAGACAGAGAGATAGATAGATCGATAGATAGATAGATAGATAGATAGATGGATAGACAGACAAATCGACAGATAGATCGATAGATAGATAGATAGATAGATAGATAGATAGATAGATAGATAGATAGATAGATAGATAGATAGATAGATAGATAGACAGACAGACAAATAGAAAGACAGATCGATAGACAGACAGATAGATCGATAAGGAGGCAAGAAATATATACAAAAATACGGATATAACTGTAAGATCCATAGAAAAATATGTAAACATCACAGAGGTAATAAGGCAGTGCAATAGTGATAAATGTGCATAAATGTGCAAGAGGCGCAGATACCAGAAGATAATGACTGAATAAACATAATAAACATGTGCATATATTGGTCTTTAGTTAAAGTGTCCACAGTGTCCAGGAGTTTAGATGTACAGGATATACAGTAAAGTGTAACAGTGCAAATAAATAAACCTCTGACTTAACATGAGATTCAGTCCTCATCTGTCCTCTTCCCTTTTCCGGCCCCACTGGGAAAAATGAAGGAGCCTGATGGCTCTCGGGACAAAGGATGTGACATGATAACTAATATGAGCAGGAACTAATGATCTGAAGGCACCATGACCAAACATGCTAATAAATAAATAGGTTAATACTGTACTTCAATTCAACTTTGTCATTATGCCAATACAGGGTTGTACAGTATAACGAAACACAGTCAGGGTCCTTCTTCAATGCAGTATAAGAATATATATATATATATATATATACAGGGGTTGGACAATGAAACTGAAACACCTGGTTTTAGACCACAATCATTTATTAGTATGGTGTAGGGCCTCCTTTTGCGGCCAATACAGCGTCATTTGGGCAGCCGTGGTTTTATGTTTTTTGGATACAATCCGGGTTAGCACCCGAACATCCCTTTCAGACAGCTTCCTCTTGCGTCCACAGTTAATCCTGTTGGATGTGGTTCGTCCTTCTTGGTGGTATGCTGACATTACCCTGGATGCCGTGGCTCTTGATACATCACAAAGACTTGCTGTCTTGGTCACAGATGCGCCAGCAAGACGTGCACCAACACTTTGTCCTCTTTTGAACTCTGGTATGTCACCCATAATGCTGTGTGCATTGCAGTATTTTGAGCAGAACTGTGCTCTTACCTGCTAACTGAACCTTCACACTCTGCTCTTACTGGTGCAATGTGCAGTTAATGAAGATTGGCCACCAGGCTGGTCTAATTTAGCCATGAGACCTCCCACACTAAAATGACAGGTGTTTCAGTTTCATTGTCCAACCCATGTATATATATATATATATATATATATATATATTACTATAGTATCAGTAAGTATAGTTGTAAACAGTACAGATATATAAATTATTTAAAAAGTATATATACACACATATATATATATATATATATTGCTGATACTGCGATACAGTATGTTACAACACATTACAATAAAGTTTAGTTCGATTACAGTATTTAATTGCACGTTGTTAAAAATGGTAATGCAAACATTTTACAACTGTGAAAAATTATTTATAGGCACTTATTGATAAGTATCAGGCAGTGAGTGACTACATTCTGGGTCCTGTTGGGTTCCACTGAATAGCTGAAGTTCCTGTTGGTCTCTGGAGTGAAAGTAAAAGTGAGGTGAAAGTGAAGTCCTCTTAAATACATTAGATATAATTACAGTGTGTTGAAGCACCTTCTGAAAAGACCAACTCTAAAACAGTAAGTATATTCCTTCATAACGTGAGCTTTTTAACACTATAAACAAATATGACATATGATATGTTTATTCTGGGAATGCTTTGAGATAAACTTGATGTTCTTGTTGCCCTGCAGTTCGGCAGACGTGCTGCGACAGGTACGGGAGCGTGATTCACAACCGGTTAGTGAGAACCAATTCCAATTCTGAAGAACTGAGTGTTGTGAAATTCGACAACTAGAGTTCAGTATCATAAGCAGCAAGAGTACCAGCTCTTCAGCACCGGACCAATACGGACCACCACAGGTAATTATTTCCCATTTTCTAATATACCCTCATTCCGTTCCAGCAATCGGACAGCAGGACTGGCATCTTTTATGCTATGCGTCCTTTTTATCCTGCTTGAGCTTTTCCTCAAACTCCCCAGTTGAATGTAATGAAGTCGTTTAGTTCAGACATAGGAGTTTTCAACCGTTTCTCATCAGAGTTTAAAAACACCATGCTAAAATGTGGATAGTAACATTTTCTATGTATCCTGTTTTCATGATGCCATCTGTATGCATTCATAAGGCATACATAATACTTTATAATACCAGGCATGGGCTTGTAGAACTGCTTACAACTAGTTATAATTACTTTATAAAACAAGAGCATAGTATATCTATTCATTAGAACATTGCAAACATGAATGTTGTGCTAGGTTAGCCATGGCTTTAACCAAACTTTGCTTATTCAAATCTTAAAAAAAATATATATATCACGACAACATAAGAATTTGGCCGAGCAGCACATTAACACTGTGTGTTCTCTATATGTTAGAACATCTCACTTCTCTTGTAATGACCACTTCTTACACTCTATAAGGTGTATTGTACTGAAATGAAATTTATTAAACATTAAAAATGCATTTAAAAACTCATGTCCAAGCCTAAACCTCTAATAGTGTTGCATTACATGCTGAATTACAGCATCACTGTCCTCATGAGCAGACATTATACAGTGTTATGGAAGTTGCATACTTTTACATTGTTAAGTATCATGCATGTCATTATAACTACTCAGGATACATAAACAAGCTTATGCCAGTTATTATAAGCTGTTTTGTGTGCTATATAAAACTCATACATGCATTTATAGTGCATTATGAATGCAAGGTTCACAGACAGTGTTACCCAAACCAGACATAACAACCCCATACATCAAATGCATGTATAAAGGTTCTTGGTCCTAGTCCAAATAGGTCTCATTCTCTCTTGGCATGTGTCCTGGCTGATCTAATCATACGTACAGGCGAGAAAGGTTTATGCGTCTAGGAGACACACTGTGATCCGATCACTCAAGCCACCTGTGGAGGAGGGCATGAACACATATGGGCATAACATATACAGTGTAAACACTAATGCATGTTGATGCAACCCTTTGGCAGCAGCGACTGACTGACTTAAGTAGCTGCGGCATCATATTGGCCTAGACTTTTGTAGGAGTTTGTTTATGTATACAGACTTGTATATTATTGTGTTCTAACAAATGCAGCCAGAATCCAGTAACTGGAGATGCTCTTGGTGTTTGATTGATGGTGGACCTGTAATTATGAACATATTGCCAAAACTGGTTGACTTAACATGACTTATTTGAATTTCTAATACTGAGTTAAATTCTGACTCCAACATGTAACCCTAATTTCACCTTTGAATTATCTGGTATGCCTAGAGGTTTACACACTGTTTGTGTGGGTGTTGGGTTATTCTCAGCATTGCAGTGACACTGATGTAGTCGTGGCTCTGTGCTTGTGTTGGTATGAGTCAATTAGACACAGCAGTGCTGCTAGAGTTTTTAAGGGGCTCCGGAGTTTGAGTCTTTGGAGAAATTGCAGGTCCAAATCACTGGTGCCATGTATCTAGTGTTGCCATCTTCCAGAACTGGAAATAACACCTATAAGGAAAATGACAGGACTAGGAATTCCGGTGGCATCCAGTGCAGTCAGTTTAGTGCACATTCTCTCCACAAGAGCCCAAGAATAGACCAGCAGGTCTGGAATTCGGGGTCAACACTGGAAAAAGTACTGTATTCAGTGTAAGGGACATTCTGACAGTTGAGTGTAAAGTAGTTAAGAGTCTGAATTTGCATTTGTGTAGCAGCTTACCGTACACCAGCACACTACTTACAGTACACTAACACATCACACTTACTGAGTTACCGTACACCAGCACACTACTTACAGTACACTAACACATCACACTTACTGAGTTACCGTACACCAGCACACTACTTACAGTACACTAACGCATCACACTTACTGAGTAACTGTACACCAGCACACTACTTACAGTACACTAACGCATCACACTTACTGAGTAACTGTACACCAACACGCTACTTACAGTACACTAACACACTACACTTACTGAGTTACTGTACACCAACACACTACTTACAGTACACTAACACATTACACTTACTGAGTTACCGTACACCAGCACACTACTTACAGTACACTAACGCGTCACACTTACTGAGTTACTGTACACCAACACACTACTTACAGTACACTAAAGCATCACACTTACCGAGTTACTGTACACCAAGACACTACTTACACTACACTAACGCATCACACTGAGTTACTGTACACCAGCACACTACTTACAGTACACTAACGCATCACACTTACTGAGTTACTGTACACCATCACACTACTTACAGTACACTAACACGTTACACTTACTGAGTTACTGTACACCAACACACTACTTACAGCACACTAACACATTACACTTACTGAGTTACTGTACACCTACACACTACTTACAGTACACTAACGCATTACACTTACTGAGTTACTGTACACCTACACACTACTTACAGTACACTAACGCATTACACTTACTGAGTAACTGTACACCAACACACTACTTACAGTACACTAACACACTACACTTACTGAGTTACTGTACACCAACACACTACTTACAGTACACTAACACATTACACTTACTGAGTTACCATACACCAGCACACTACTTACAGTACACTAACGCGTCACACTTACTGAGTTACTGTACACCAACACACTACTTACAGTACACTAACGCATCACACTTACCGAGTTACTGTACACCAACACACTACTTACACTACACTAACGCATCACACTGAGTTACTGTACACCAGCACACTACTTACAGTACACTAACGCATCACACTTACTGAGTTACTGTACACCATCACACTACTTACAGTACACTAACGCATTACACTTACTGAGTTACTGTACACCATCACACTACTTACAGTACACTAACACGTTACACTTACTGAGTTACTGTACACCAACACACTACTTACAGCACACTAACACATTACACTTACTGAGTTACTGTACACCTACACACTACTTACAGTACACTAACGCATTACACTTACTGAGTTACTGTACACCTACACACTACTTACAGTACACTAACGCATTACACTTACTGAGTTACTGTACACCAGCACACTACCTACAGTACACTAACGCATCACACTTACTGAGTTACTGTACACCAGCACACTACTTACAGTACACTAACGCATCACACTTACTGAGTTACTGTACACCAGCACACTACTTACAGTACACTAACGCATTACACTTACTGAGTTACTGTACACCAGCACACTACTTACAGTACACTAACACATTACACTTACTGAGTTACTGTACACCAGCACACTACTTACAGTACACTAACGCATAACACTTACTGAGTTACTGTACACCAACACGCTACTTACAGTACACTAACGCATTACACTTACTGAGTTGCTGTACACCAACACGCTACTTACAGTACACCAACGCATTACACTTACTGAGTTACTGTACACCAGCACACTTCTTACAGTACACTAACACATTACAAATACTTAGTTACTACTGATTCCTCAGCACTAGCCTTTCTTTACTGGCCTGAAATGTCTACTACAGAAGTCAGCACCATGTTTGTGTGTTTGCGTTACAGAATCAAGAGGTATCATGACTTCACTTCCAGTGACAGAGACAGGATATCTTCACTATCAAAACCACACTTGCACCAACGGGACATGTGTTTTCTACACATTTGCAAATGTGATGATCTTCGTTCTGGGGATCACTGGAAATGGTCTGGTGATCTGGATTGCTGGCTTTAAGATGAAGAAGTCCGTTGTCACTACCTGGTACCTGAGCCTGGCCATGTCCGACTTCATATACTGCTCTACCCTACCCTTTGGCATCATCCACATGGTTAAAGATGAGTGGATCTTCGGCCGCTTCATGTGCAAGTTCAGGTACTTCATCAAGCTTCTCAACATGTACAGCAGCATCTTCCTCCTTGCCACCATCAGTGTGGACCGCTGTGTGGTGGTTAAGTGTCCTGTGTGGGCTCTGAACCATCGCACCATAAGAAAGGCCTCTGTGATAGTCACGATAGCTTGGTTCATCTCAGCAGCACTTAGCTCTCCGGTAGCCATTTTCCGGGACATGCAGGATAAACACTGCTCCAGAAACGACGACAGTAAGACAAGGAATTTTGTCTTGGTGACCTACAGATTCATTATTGGATTTGTGATCCCGTTCTTGATCATTATCATCTGTTATGTCGTCATCATGCAAAAGCTGAAGTCCCACCAGATGGTGACGTCCAAAAAGCCGTTCAAGATCATGACCGTGCTGATCATTGCTTTCCTGATCTGCTGGCTGCCCTTCCACATTTTTTCTTTTTGGAAAATAAATTCCAAAAGTGCCTTTGTCAAAGATGGGAAAGTGTTTGGGAGCACTCTTGCCAGCGCCAACAGTTTTTTGAACCCGCTTCTTTACGCGTTCATGGGGAGTGACTTTAAGAGCCAGTGTTACACGGTTCTATCCAACATTGAGAATGCAATCAAGGAGGAGGACGAGGGCCAGGAAAGAGTCCAAGGGATGGCTATCACACCTCTAAGGAAAGGAGACGCTTGAAAGCAATGACTTTGAATGTACATATGTAAAAATTTACGGCTATGGAGGAGGACCATGCCTGAAATCCCACAGGTAAAAGCCTGGAATGACTTACAAGGAGAAAAACACTTTACATCAGAGCTTGTAACTACTACAATACTCCATACCTACGTATTAATTACCTGTTTATTAGCATTAGTTACTATTTAGTAAATGATTGAGTACTTAGTAATTGAGTACACATTTAACTGATTTGAGATTATATCCATATACTCAAGAACTGCTGCTTATTACTCTACTAAGTGTGTTAATTCATATAAAGAAATAACTCAACTAGTAACTTACACTTAATTAACTGACATAATGAATTCTTACTTGGTGTCCCATCCACTAAAGTGGTCGTTTTCACTTCAAATCATGCTACCAATGCAGACAACACTTTATGATCCACTGTGGAAGCTTTCTAGATGTTCAGTTGATCTTTAACTATCATTCAACTCAATATCAGTGATTGAAGTTGAGTGTGAACGATTGCATTAACTCTGTTACGAACTCCAAAATCTCTAACCTCAAGGCAAAACCTACAGCTAGTGCTAAAACCAAACCCTGACTAATGTCACTGATAATCAAATGAGTAGCACCAGAAAGTGTCTGTAGATCATCTATAGGGCATCATTTAAATAGGGGGGCGCAGTTTAAATTTTGGGGCGGTTGTGGGCTGGAGGTTAGGGAACCAGCCTTGTAACCGGAGGGTCGCCGGTTCGATTCCCTGAACTGACAGTAAGGACTGAGGTGCCCTTGAGCAAGGCACCTAACCCCCAACTGCTCCCTGGGCGCCTTGGATAGGGCTGCCCACCACTCCGGGTAAGTGTGCTCACTGCCCCCTAGTGTGTGTTCACTAGTGAGTGTGTTTGTGGGTGTTTCACTTCCTGGATGGGTTAAATGCGGAGACTAAATTTCCCCACTGCGGGATCAACAAGGGAATTAAAATGGGATCATAAACAGTTTACTTTTTGTTTCTCTACGTTTCCATGATATTGCTCTAAAATGGACAATACTTGCACATATAAGATACCAACTACCAAAACAAATACGGCCAATATGTGCCTGTTCATTCAACAGGGAACTGTCCACCACTTGTTACCTGAATGTCCAGCACTTATTGAAAAAGCCTTCACCCCTGTTACCTCTCATATATGGCTGTTACATCAATATTTCCTAGACACCTTCAGTTTTGGAAATATTGTCCACTGAGACTAAGTCTACTGTGATGTGTAGGGGTTGGCTTTTAATAATGAATCCCACAACTAGTATATTAGGAGTGAAGATCATCACTTTACTTGGGGGACACATATGGTCCAGTAATATGAAGCAAGAAGTAATTAATAGTCAGGCAGCTAAACATGTGGAGGTTTAGGTAAGTATCTGTTTAAGGCTAATAACCGTGTTCCACTCAAAAGCCTTAAGGTAAATATACAAGGAGTCTATCATGGAAGACAAGGCTTAAAACCCCATAGTCCTAAGTACCATGGTCCAAGTCTAAAAAATATATCCTTAAAATGTAGAATACATCATACTCACATTCATAACTGTTTTTTATTAAAGTATGTGCTGTGTTTTTATCTTACAGTAACTATTGAAGGAAACTCACCTATTTATCTCATTGTAGATGAAATTATTACAAATGTATTCATTTTATGCTCTTGTATTGCAATAAAACGATTAAACTGTCTATCTTTAAACTTTATTTACTTATATATGTACGCATATATACATTATATATATATATATATATATATATATATATATATATATATATATATATATATATATATATATACACACAATACACATATATTGTGTGTAATCAGAGTTGGGCAAAATATTTTATATTCAGTAATGCATTCCAATGTATTCCAATTCCAATACATAAAATATATGTTCAGAATACATTATATTCTAAATGCATGTTGCTAAACCAGATGGGGAAAACCTCATCATCATTAGAGCGCAGCAGCGGCTGTTTACACAAAGACGTTTGGTAACACTTTCTATGAATCAGGTATTCATATTGCATTATAAGTGCATTCATATACATATATAAAGCATTCATAATGCTTTATAAAACTTGACATAAGCCTTTGTAGCGCTACATAAATGTTTATAATCACGCACATAAAAGGTTATAACACAATGGACTATAATGCACTATATTTCCAGTTCTTAATATTACTGCTGAGACCTGTTTCATAAAGCTTTATAACCAATGTTGAGTTTATTTACATGATGCTTTAAAGATCCACAGTGGCATACTTTTTAATGGTTCCAGGTATTTTTAAAATAAAAAATATATTGTAAGTGCACATGACTTTCAATGAACACCTATAAGGTCTCTTTACAGACTTTAGGTGATGTTTTTTCATATGTTACGAGCTTATGACAACTCATAAATGAATAATAATAATAAAAAAAAGCATGCCAGTTATAGTGAGGGCATCACTGTGGCTCTTTAAAGCATCATGTAAATAATCTCAACATTGGTTTTAAAGCTTTATGATATATAAAGCTTTATGATCAGCTTTATGATGATTTAATATATATATATATATATATATATATATATATATATATATATATATATATATATATATATCGTCGCTGTCCAATGAAAAACATGTATCTCTAATTTTGTCCATTTTGACTTTTATGCATTATTTGAACACACCAGCTGCTGTTTACACTGTGTGAGAATTGCATGATGAATAGACCAACAGAAATGGCCCAAAAGTGTTTGGAAAGACGTCTGGTTCCATTGACTTAGATTAAAGTTAAACAAGGTTTTCCTGTAAAGTTGCCATTTTGGAGATACTTGTTTTTCTTTGGACGGCGACGATATATATATATATATATATATATAAAATAGTGCAGTATAGCACTTTGTGCTATAAAGCCTTATACTGTGATGTCATAAAGTTGTATGTCTGTGATTATAAACAGTTATGTAGAGTTACAAAGGCTTATGTCAAGTATTATAAAATCTTTTTTAATGCTTTATAGATGTTCATGAATGCACTTATAACGCATTATGGATACCTGCTTCATAGAAAGTGTTACCAAACTTCTTTGTGTAAACAGCAGCTGCTGTGCTCAAATGATCCACAAAAGTAAAAATCAACAACAATGGAGATACATACAAATGAACCATATGAACTGCTGCTGTGTCATAATACAGTATTATGAAAAGATTCAATTTTGGAAGAGTGGCATGTGATGTGCTCATGTTAATGTATGCCATTCATGACCCAGTTGAAAATACCTTTACCTTAACCACAGAGAACAGTTCTCTTTTCGTTTCGGCACTCGTATTAGCATGACAGTAAAAATGAAACCCAACATCACAGATTGACGTAAAATCACAACCTAAAATCTCAGATTCTCTCATTGATGACGCTGCCAAACAAACTGTGCTGAAGCTGTGTGGGTAGTGAGATATGGCGCTCTATGCAGAGTTATATTTATATAGAGCAGAGTGTGGGATAAGCCTGTTTATCAGTTCAGAAAAAGGAGATCTGAACATCTTTCATTCTGCTCCACTCAAACAGAACAGCCGAGGGTTTATAACCCAACAGAAACAGAAACTGACCCAGAATGTGTTTGTAAACATCTGAAACTTAATAGCAGAATCCACAGGAATTTCAGGTTTTGAAACCACCGTGTCCTGCGTTTCTCAAACTGAAGGTCCCTGTGTGTTGCCAGATGTTCAATACTAAGATCAATTCACAATTACAAGGCGATTCGTTTGTTTCCCACCCTTTCCCCCACCCACATTTGTTTAGACGACTATGAATTTGGCAGTCTTACATGAAGGAACGAGGAAATATTTATCTGGTTGGCGTAGCGACCCCGCAGCTCAAAAATTCCTACTAATCAATGATCTTTCACGGAAGCAGCTGTTTTCAGACTGATCTGCAGAATTTCAATAGTAGTACTTTTTTACAGCTTTATTTTTTTTAAGGTTTGGTTGGCCAGTGTTGAAGAGAGCCCAATACCCATAAACACCTCCACAACCACCACCAGCAAAATTGATGACGATATAAAGTAATAATAAAAAAACAAAAAGTAGGCAGTACTGGTCGTGCGGCCTTACTGTTAATGGCTGTTGGGTCAGTCAGGTATAGTAATAAGGCCCGGCCTTACTTATGTCACATGCATGGTTGTGTGAAACTCGAATCATTCCTATGTCTCACTATGTCAAACGTACCCACCAAGTTTCAAACCTGCTGGTTAATTCCTTCTGGGAGCAACTATTTGTGGAACTGTACTATTGATGATGAGTGTATATGAATAAAGATACAAACTATTCATGACTTTAGATTAAATTTACATTACCTGCTTTAGTCAGGTAATCAGCAATCAGTCATCAGCAACACCAAGCATAGAGGAATAGGTAAAATAATCTTAATAGGTTATTATATACACAAAAACACATATCCTCACAGTTTCTTGTTTTGGAAATTTCAATTTATTTGCGAGGCTTACATTTCTATTGTGTAAACGTTAACCTAGGATCTACAGGTATGATACAGGCCATCTCACTATCCTCAACAAGCTGTTATAGACATATTACTGATACCAGTATATACCTGGGTTTTAACTGGATTAGGTGTTGGTTAAAGTCAGGCCTAAGAGAAGAACCAGGGTGAGGTTTAGGAATTCAGGTTTAGGTATTTAGAGGCTTAGTTACTGCTGCTTCAGTGATATGATGTTGATGTGTTACTGTTTAGTTTGATGTGTGGAAAACGGGTCCTGATGTTAATGATGGGCAAAAAGGAGTGATTGTATACGGGTGTGCCTAAGTCCACAGTGTGAAGGAAGTAGCTGGTGTATGGAAGCATAGGCTCGCATGGGTTTACCAGCAGTCTATAGGGAATTCTCCTTAGAAGTGCTCCTCTGAAAAGGCCTGTTAATGAGCTGATAGGTTGGATCAGGTGTGTTGGGAGCAGGGAAAGCATTCAAATGTGCAGGGAGCCTCCAGGAACAGGGTTGGCTTAGCTTACTAGCATTGTCCAGTGCTACTAGCTGCCAACGTCTCTAGCTAATTGATTGACTGACTCATTGGTATGCAAACTGACTAGTCTCAGCCTCAGATGTTATGTATGTGCTTTAGTAAACCACATGTTGGAACACACTTAGAAAAACCCTCATCTTTGGAGGTCATTCCTAAATCTTTGGAGCTTGCAGGCTAATCAGTATCAGTCCTTATCAGTATAACTCAGCTACCAAACGCTGTGGACCAAATAACCAGATTTCCTGAACATGCTACAATACGTAGACCAAGCCAGGCTACCTTGACAAACCTTTCTGGGCATGAGATGGTTCACTGACTCGTACAGTACATGCCTCAGAAGTCTAAAAAGTGGTGGGGCGCTCCACTTCTGCAGGGCTGGATTCCTGTACGGTGTTTTTGATGCTCAAGCATGCATGATTACAAGAAGGTGTGCTGCTTTATCTAATTGAGCGGACACAGATATGGTGGCTTGAAAGCTTGACGTTGGAAACCTTGTACAAGCTTTCTTGGATCAATCTCCTGATCCACATTGAGTACTGTCCATCTAAGAACATGATTTAACCGACCTTCCATGCCAATGTCCTTCCATGCTGTGCACATGGTCTCTCATAGCAAGAGACTCTGTAAACCCTGTAAAGCAGGTGACTGGGAAACTGGGTGGACAGAAATGTCTTTATTGAGGGAATGCCACTTCCTACCATTTACCATGGACCGCCAGGTAGAGCAGGGGTGTCTAGAAAGAGCTGGTTTTCATTACAAACAGGCTGTTGCACACTGAAGCACACAAAACACAGGTCTCATAATTACAGCTTAGTGCAAACAGTACATTACCATGACAATAATTTATTTATTTATTTATATCACCATACCATCCAAACCTTTATTAGGATTTGATATGCATGATGTTTGGGAGATGGGGTGGTGCAAAACTAATCAGTGGGTTTCCCAATTGAATACCATTTTCCATATACTGTCGCTGTCCAAAGAAAAACAAGTATCTCCAAAAAGGCAACTTTACAGGAAAGGCCAAAAACCTCATTTAACTTTAATGCAAGTCTATGGAACCAGACGTTTTTCCAAACAGTTTTGGACTGTTTTGGTTGGTCCATTCATCATGAGATTCTCACTCAGTGTAAACAACAGCTGATGTGTTCAAATGATGCATAAAAGTAAAAATGGACAAAAGTGGAGATACATGGTTTTCATTGGCCAGCGACGATATGCTACTCAACAATGTGCAGCTTTAAAACTGCTGTGTCAAACACTCGCTGTTCCGCATGGTTCCAACGTATTCGACGCGTCACTTTTCAGAATACAGGGATATGACTCACCCACCACTTCATGACCAAGTTCAGGACTCTTACATCCAAATGAAACTAATTTACAAGAACAGACTTTCCATTCCAGCTTGGAGGTACGACTTCATGAACAGTAAAGACTTTGTGAGGTCATGTTCAGTAAGAAGAGTCGTTCTAGTAAGAGTTTTTGTTTTTGTAAAATATGACGATATGTGAGTTTTAATATTTCTTACTGCCACGTTGTTATGCTATGATCCAGACCATGTTTTGACATGTCAGGCAGTTTAATTACTCAGTCAGTGACTGAGATACATTTGCGGCTTCGAAAAAAAAGTGTTTCCTCAAAGTTTGAATGCTGTACATGCTTCTGCTGTCTGTAACCACACTGAAACAGTGTAAACATACAGATACAGCCAAATACACTTTTGTAGAGTTCAGCCTAACACACAAAACTACCCTCACAGCAAGTTATATCTACAATAACCTTGCAGCTTAAAGCAAGACTGTACAGGTTCTCTATTTCATAAAGTTTTCATTTTAAAACTTTAAACTTTAACAAAAAAATTTAAACTTAAAATATTGAAAATTGTGTTTTGCAAAATGCCATATTTATACCTTTCAGGTACACGTTCACAAGTAAAGGTTTTCTCTTTGCCTCTAGCAAAACAAACCACTAATGGTTCTATTATACAGGACACCACATCTCTTGAACTGTAGCCGAGCCTACAGCCTTGGCTTACGACTGCTGGGAATTTTGGCACAAGAGTAACCCTTCCTTCCTGGCAACGTGATACATGCATGTTGCAGGTAAGGGATTGTGAAACACCGCACCTAAGATATAATGCTAGGCATTCATTGATTCAGTGATAGATGGTGTTGGGTCTACCAGCATGAGCTCATGTTGTGGAAGCTCACCTGAGCAGCCTTGGTGCAGGTGTAAATGCCATAACGCAAACGTCGATTTTGGCACACGTTTGGACCACTCTGGTTTAGTCGTTTGTTGATCTTGTTCTATGGATGATAATAAAACTGTTGCTAGAGGCCACCACAGACTGGTCGTGTTTAGACAAGACCTTTGGCTGTCTTTTTTTTTGTTAGCAAACAGGGCTTCCTTTTTTCAAGGCAGCCTATGTCTACGTCATCGGGGGTGCGTTTCCCAAAACCATAGTTGCTAACCACATTAGCAAGTTACATCATAGGATACAGCTAGTGTTTCCCAAAACCATGGTTGGAACTATGGAGGTAACTACGTTGTTAACTTACATAGTCCGAACCATTGTTAAGTGACACGGGTGTTTCCCAAAACCGTAGTTCCACCGAACGCTTGCAGGCATCATTGTTAAGTTGTGTAGTTGGAACTACAGCTGTGGACCTGTGGTTAGAAGCTTAGTTCATGGTGATTACGTCATTGATTAGGCAGGACACAGTAGAAGAAGACTGTCATCTTCTGATGTGGGTGTAACGTTAGCCTAGGCCTACAAAAAACATGTCATCATATTTCTATTTTCATATTTTTATCTCTATTACAAACATACATCATAAAAGACAACATGGAAAACTTAACAGGGCTTTAAAAAATCACTTCTTAATAACTGATAGCTTTCCTTACCATTACTATTAATGCCATTAATATTATATTTATAATAAATATCAACAGTGTTACTGTTGTTATTTTTCATTGTTAATATTATTATATATTTTTTAATTACTGTATTGTTGTATTATTTTTATTATAATGACTGGTAGTGGTGGTGGAAAGTTATTTGTTTACAATATGTAGAAATATAAGCAGCCTAAATAGAACTTTCTCATATTCTCATATTTTGGACTTATATCACAAGGTTTGTGAGTTTTTGCATGTATTCCATTGTGGAAGTCAGACCAACACATTTGGAACCATGGTGGTTTGAACTATGGTGGTTCAAAATATTGTGGTACCAACAGAGTACGACGGTTTCGGGAAATGGTTGTACTTCAGATGTTAGTTAGTTTAACGATGCATTGTACCACGTAAGTTCAATGCTAACCTCTGACATTGTATGGGAAATGCACCTCAGAGCAGTGTGATGTGGTATTTTGCTAAACTTACATTTTTCATTTTGACCTTTATATAAAAGTTTGGGTTTTCCTTTTTCGAATGGTGTACTGTTAGTCATCATAGAAGCTGTTGAGGAATGAGGCAGGTATATATTCTAAAAAGAAAAAAAATCCATTCTGAATTCCATTGACATTGTGAGGGAAGATGTGTTAAACATGCATACGTTATATCAAATATTTCTATTACACATCATGCATAATGAAGGAGTTGGCAAAAAGTTCTCCCAGTAGATGTAAAAAAAATGGTAGACAGTTATATATAAAAACACCTGCATAAAGATGTTTCTGTTAAAGGGGGCGCCACTTACTAAAGCCCAGTGTTTGGTTCCTGTTCCAACAGAAACTGAATATCTTAATTATTTTTAAACAACGTCTATTACCTAACCTTGATCCAAAATACCCTTTAGCTGGTGAACAAAGACTGATATGCCCCTTAAAACAACAAAACATTTCATGGGTTGTATTTACTTTTTACATGACTGCTTATGCAAAAGAGCAACAGTCATATACAAATAACTGTGTCAAATCAAACAACAACAATACTTTAATCCTCATGGTCAATAATGCCAATACAGGTCCTGAACGCTGACTTTAGGAACCTTGTGGTGGATGTTGGCTACAGGTTCAACAGTAGCACAAACAGAAAAGGCATCCACACTGCTAGGGGTTCAATCAACAAATCGTCATTATCCAACGAAAAACAGGTGTTCCCAAAATTGCAACTTTACAGGACAGACCAAAACCATATTTAGTTTGAATGGAAGTCAATGGAACCAGACATCTTTCCAAGCAGTTTTGGGCCATTTCTGTGGGTCCATTCTTCATGAAGGTTCTACAGAGAGTGTTGATTTCCTGTGTAATTGATACAGAGCTCTACCAGGAGGGTGGTTTTAATCCTTGATATGATTAAAATGATTACAGTCTATAGATAAAGATAACAGCTCAGTAGCAATGAAAGAGTTTTGGCCATAGGCCTTGTCCTTGGTCTGGGAAATGGAGTTTCCAGACCCTTGCTGATCCTACTGGATCGAGACAGCATAGGTGGAACCAAACCGTAGTGGTGGGGAGGAAAGAGTCAAACGTCAAGCTGTGGGCGCCTAAAAGCTGCAGAATACTTATTACATAAGTTATTTTAAGGCATTCTGAAAGCTGTAATGAATGATCAAAGGACGTAACGTTATAGTCTTCCCAGCGTTACTGATTACGTGGCCATTTTGCTTCACGTAGCTGTGACATGACATGAGCATGGAGAAACTTGTGTGTGGAGAACTTGGGAACTTCAAGCCACTTGCCAGCTGTTCCACATGTTGCCCTAAAATATCAAATGCAAACAGGACTGTAATCATTTCGAGTCATCACATTATGTTTGTATGTCATGTTGTTCTATTCACAGGTGAAAAACAACCCCGGGGCAAGTGTGTCAAGAGATGTGCTTTGCATTCCAGTGACTAAATCTACATACTGTTTTTTCAAGAGAACTTTCACTAAACTACACCTCACATCACAACAGACACTAGCCCTCTGTCTGCCGTTAGATTTTAACCTCCTCACTCCGAACATCCCGCATGCTGCTAATTTCCCAGGTACTCTAGCTCTGTAGAAGCATGTATGCAACCACATTCATCTATATGCTTCTACAGAACCCAATCTTTTCCAAGGCCCATGCTTGGTTTTAGCTGGGCTGATATAGTGACTGGGCAAGTCTGGACATGCCCAGTGGGACCCTACTGGAACAATCCATTAGGAGAGGGGTTCCTGGGGTATATGTTTCATTCTGTGTTTATGTTATTTGACTCTGTCCACCCTGTGGGTTTAAGTTTGAAGTGCAAGTGTGCATTGTGAGTAAGTTTTGAGGATTATCTGTTTGCTCTGTCAAATATTGCCAATAATAATAATAGTGTAAAAGTGGATAGTAAGTCGTTGATCCGACTCAGACTTGGGCTGGTTGAGTTGGGGATGGGTAGTGTGGCTGAAACGGGGAATGAAGGGAAAGAGACTCGAACATGAACTTCACTCTTTAACGCTGTTCTCCAGCTTCTCAAACATCTGCCTCTCGTCATGCTCCGCCATATTCCTCTCTTCTTCTTCCTCTCGCGTGCCTTCTTTTCACTCACTCACTTACTCACTCCGTCTACCGTTCTACGCCATCAACAAACAACAGATTTTAAACAACCATTTACAGGAAGTAGTTTTCATACTATCATTCATTACTGCTTTTACAATTGTTTTCCCTTGCAGAGGGGAGGGACTGGTACATACGGTGTTGTTTAAATAGATGGGGGTCTGTTTAAGGGTGAACCAGTGTGAATTAAGGGAAAGATGTTGTTTCCACCAACTTAATATAGATTGTAAAACATTTTTTTGTTTGTTCCTTCTATTTTTACCTTTGTCAACATTCTTAAACAAAGCCCTTTGCACTGCATCTGCTATTGCGGTTTTGCCACCACTTTTTTCCATAAAGTCCAACCCTGTTGGAGCACTCTACCCACCCCGGTATTCAAGGTGTGACAAATAGAATGTTGTCTAGCAAAAACATATACAGCAGCTGGAGAAATAGATCTCTGCTACCTCCTAGAAGGTCTAAAGGTCTAGAAGAAGGATAAACCAGGATACATGTAGCCAGGTGGTGAACTACGTACAAGTACCTATGGTGTGGCCGTACCTTTAAGAGTCTCCGTCTAACCTGCTGGTGCGTTGCAAGAGGAAAAGGTGGGGCTTAGAGCGGGGGCAGAGAAGCAAGGCTGAAGCAGGAGATGTTTTGGGGTTCGCCATTGGCAATACATTTTCGTTAATCCAGAGACCTCCTTGTAAAATATAAGGTAAATATGCAAAAGCATTGGCCAGCATAGTTCATCTGTCATGTTAGCTGTAGTGGATGCTTATTTTGCCCTTTTATAAAAACAACTTAGAAGAACTACACCAGGATGGGGTAAATCTCCATGTGTCAGTGGGGTGGTGTGCTCCCCAGGTTCAACTGCTGTATTGCTGTTACAGAAGCTGTTTTCTACAATTTCATATGATGACATAGGACTTTATTGAACAAGGATGTGTAAATTGAGGTGAGCTCCATTTTTACTGTACTGTGTTCCAATGGGTTTTGTGTACATTGTGTATTTTCTTTTTATTTTTTATATTGTGTATTTTCTTTATTTTTTATATTTACATTTAAGGCATTTAGCAGACGCTTTTATCCAGAGCGACATACTTGTCTTACTTGCACTGGGCTGGGGTTGCCAAGTAAACCATTACCTGGCAACCCCAGCCCAGTGCTCATCCCTATAGAGGAGGAAAGGTCATAAGTGCAACACAATACACACAATTTACACATCTACTAGAGCTCACTCACTTAAGTGCTGTTTTAGTTATTTATATTGTTATTTTTTTATTTTATTATGTTGTTTATTAATTCTATTGTGAGTAGAATTGCATCCAGCAATTAGAGCCTACCAAAAGTTATACTCCTGTGGCATAAGTGTTACTTTTGAGTCTAATTGTAAGAGGCCAGTGATTTATTGCTGCTCTTTATTTTAATTGCTGCTCATTTAACATACCTTTTCAATATAAAGTAAACTGGACGTTTGGACTGGAGTGTAGAAAATGCTGATTTAATGTATCAACCCTAACAATAACCCTAACAACCCCACAATAACTACACTTTAGCACTTTCACAGGTCAGGCAGTTTTAATTACTCAGTCAGTGACCGAGATACATTTTACACGCAGGCCCACAAGCTCCTGACCTGCCACAGTCCTCTGCCGTACCCCGCCTCCTTAATCTAGCGCTGCTTAACTCGTTCTCTTACTGACAAAGCTATACTCCTTAATAGCCTCATCTGACATTACCATCTGGACTTGCTCTTTCTAATTGAAACCTGGCAAGTACCAGGTGAATTTCTGCTTCTTAATGAAGCAGCCCCACCTGGCTAACAGGAGTGGTGGGCTAGCAGTCATTTTTTTGTAAAAAAGTGAAAATAAGCCTATGTACGTTACTTAAGGTGTCCACATTAGAAAAAATGATTCTGAAGGTGTTTGGATTCACAACAGTAAAACTGCTGCTGGTTTCCTGACCACCAAAACTTTCCATTACTGACTTCTTGTCAGAATTTAGTGAGTTGCTCATCATTGCCAGTTCCTTGTTTCCATCTCTGGTTGTACTTGGAGACTTCAATACTCAACTCGGACTCAGACTCTTCTGTATCTGCTGACTTCTGCCTACTACTCACAATTAATCGATGTATCTGGCCATGATCCCAAACAACTTCCCAAATCATCCCAACATCCCAAATCTCCTCTGTAGTACTCTCTTGGTTTACATCATACTTATTAGATAGATCTCAGTTTGTGATCTTTAGGAAGCACAGATCGAACACTACTCCAGTTACTCAGGGAGTGCCTCAGGGCTCTGTCCTTGGTCCTCTGCTGTTTATCATCATATTTTACCCCTTGGTAATATTATTCGTTCTCATGGCCTCAATTTTCATTGTTATGCTGATGATATTCAGATTTACCTCAAACCCACTGAATCTTTTCCACCTACCTCACTGTTGCGCTGCATTCAGGAGTTTACTAACTGGTTGAATGCTCTTCTTCTGAAGCTTAATGGCAAAAAAGCTGAGTTTATAATTGTTGGTATTAAAGACAGCTATCTCTGCTTATTCCGATTGTGTGCTTGTTGTTAATGACACCGCAGTCACCCTATCCACTTCTTTGCGAAACCTTGGTGTCCTGTTTGACTCATCTATTTGCACTTCCCCCTACTTTCCATCCAGAAGTGTAACATATTATTATTATTATACATTTGTGGCTTCGAAAAAAGTGCTTCCTCAAAGTCTTTTTGATACATGTTTTTTTTGTCGTCTATTATACCAGCATGAACATTCTGATGTATGCAATATGTTTTCTGCCCCCTGTTGGAATTACCTGTACATGGCATGCACTAGAGTACCTGTCGACTATAGCAGTTGCCAACCAGTGACCTACATGCACTTTTGCATGGGCAGTTTTACCAGTTTTTGTGAGTTAAAGTAAGAAATGGTTGCTGATACTAAAAAGAGAGATTTAACTGCCTCTGAACAGACAATCAGCCAGGCAACCCCCCTTTATTTGTACCAGATGAGAATGACCATACAGGGTCAGCTACAGGTGTTTTAATTTAATTAGGTTTTGCATTTACTGCAAGAGATACTCTAAATCATGACTGGAGCTGGACTCATATAGGACAGATACAGAAACAGTTCTTATTACAGTCAGACTGTGGAATAAACTCCCTATTGACATCAGACTTTCAGCCTCAAGTAGTGAATTTTATTTGGCGATGCTCTGGTATGTTTGTTTGTGTGTTTTTGTTGTTTTTGTTTTAGTGTTGTATTTTATTGAGGGGTATTGTAAAGCACTCTGAGGAGTTATTTGTTCCACTTTTCTCGGTGGTGGTTTTGTTTTTCATTAAATTTGTTTCACTTTATTTTGTTAGATTACACAGTCAAGTCATTTATGTAGTCATTTTAATTTAACCATATTCAATTCCATTTTAATTTCATTGTGTCCTGCTTTGGTTGTGGTGTTTTGAATTATACATACATAAGATAAGATGAGATAAGATAAGATGATCCTTTATTAGTCCCACAGTGGGGAAATTCACAGTGTTACAGCAGCAAAGGGATAGCAAGTTACTCAGTACAAAAAATAAGATAGATGAACAGAACAATATGAACATTATAAATAATAAAAGTCAAAACCTATTTTACACCTTTTAAACCTTTACAGATAATTACACATTTATTCTTTATTGCACATGGGGAATGGAAAAATACAGGGGTTGGACAATGAAACTGAAACACCTGTCATTTTAGTGTGGGAGGTCTCATGGCTAAATTGGACCAGCCTGGTGGCCAATCTTCATTAATTGCACATTGCACCAGTAAGAGCAGAGTGTGAAGGTTCAGTTAGCAGGTAAGAGCACAGTTCTGCTCAAAATACTGCAATGCCCACAGCATTATGGGTGACATACCAGAGTTCAAAAGAGGACAAACTGTTGGTGCACGTCTTGCTGGCGCATCTGTGACCAAGACAGCAAGTCTTTGTGATGTATCAAGAGCCACGGTATCCAGGGTAATGTCAGCATACCACCAAGAAGGACGAACCTCCACCAGCATCACGTAGTGACCTGGCCACTATCCTGCAAGAGGAATGGCTTAAACTCCCTCTGACCACTGTGCAGGACGCAGTATATGTCATTCCCAAGACCAACTGACGCTGTATTGGCCGCAAAAGGAGGCCCTACACCATACTAATAAATGATTGTGGTCTAAAACCAGGTGTTTCAGTTTCATTGTCCAACCCCTGTATTGCACATTGTTAGTATTGCACAATATGCGACAAAGAAAACAGCTCTATTTCCTGTGAGTGTGTATAGTATGTATACATACATACATACATAGTAATGTATGTAAATCATAAAGGTTTACTTATATATTTGTTTGTTTGTTGGTCCAACATGTAATTTGCAGACACTCTCACACTCTCTGTCCAACATGACAGTGGGCATGTCCAACACAAAGTCATAAGTGCAGCGGGGACACAGGAACCTGTGTTCTACAGCATCATATATCTTACTTCATATAATAAACTACCCCACTCTTCACTCTTTTGTTTACTGACTGGTTTAGCATATCTTCTGTTCTTTCAAGACTTGAGGATTAAGACTGAAGATACTAAATTTCCTATAAGAGCAAGTTGACAACACAACAGAATATAAAGTGTAATCTACAAACAAGGCCTACTTAAGAGTTATTATTCAGTGGTAAAGGAAGAAGGCAGTGCCACCTCCTGGACATGAAGTATCTCAGTCATTATTAACTGCCTATACCATTACAAACAGGCCAATTACAACAAAGCATCATTTCCTTTGCCCACCGCAAAAAAATCCAACCACAATTTTTGGTGGGAAGCCTGGGGCATCATCATTGTGGTCCATTGTGTGGTCGTTTCCTGTGTGGGCTCAGAACCATCGAACTCTCAAAGCCTCTGTGATAGCCATGTTAGCTTGAATAATCTCAGCAGCCTTAGCACACACATTTTTAGATAAAGACTTAATTTTACATTTACATCCCATTTTACATTACTATGCCCTATGTAGTGCTGGGTGAGAGAAGTAGATTTGTAAACCATTAAAAACAGGACAAATACAACAAAGGATTATTTTCCTAGGTCAAATCCTACCACAGTTCTTGGTAGGATGACCCATTTACCATTACCATTCTTATTACCTCAACACAGCAACAGTCAAAGTTATTAACTTTATGTACGCCTGTGTTTTTACAGGATCCATGGCAGCATGGCTGTTGACAGAACTAGAATTTCTTGTCTGTGAAAAGCACACAAGCCCAGTAAGAGTTGTGCAATGGGAAGCATACTGTACAGTACCAAATATGAATCATCATCATCTTCATCCTGTTTGTCACTAGAAATGGTGTGGTCATTATCAGAAGCCGGTCAGCAGCACCTGGTAGTCTGGCCAGGTCTGACCTCCTGTTCTGTTCCTTCCTGACCTTCGACACCATCTATGACCTCCTGAGACCCGGACTTGCTTGGTGTGCAATTTTCATTTCTCCTAGCTCTTTGTGATTAGTAGAACCTAACAAGTATAAAGACTAAAGGTCTTTGTACAGGAAGTTGTTTTGGCAAAAAACAAACAAACAAACAAACAAACAAACAATGCCCTCATATGGGGCCAAAGGGTCAACGTTTTAAAAAGTATCATGGTGCGGAGAAGCAGAAATGGAATGTCCTCATATAGGGACGCTGGGGTCTCAGGAGGATAGTGCTGGACGATATGGCCAAAATTTATATTGCAATATATTCCTTAATTTGGTCGATAAAATATATTTTTGATATCGATATAAATACTTTGAAGGCCTCAAAAAAACTGCCAAGAATCCCTACAATGGAAATCGGTTACTACTACAGTCTAAAAATTTAATTGAAGTCTTTGAAACCTCCTCACACAAAAACTATATAACACTTTAGAAATAAAAATGGTCCAAAAAAGTCAGTGCTCACTCCACCGTACTAAACGGCATCATGTCCTTAGCCAAAAAAATTTGTCACAGCTTAAGTAATGTCTGTATGGCGCTTGGACTGTTTGTCATAGGGCATGAATGCTACCACCGGTGACTGCTGCATGGGGTTCTCTTTGGCTGACGCAGATGCTGGGGATGTTTTAGGGACAGGTTGGCTTGAACGTTTTTGGTGCCTCATGTTTTGACTCTCTGAATATTCTGTGTAGTGGAACTGCTTGAGGTGGTAGAACAGATTTGATGTATTACGTCATCACGCACTGACGTAGCCCGGCTACGGAGGCCAATTGTGGTCAACTGTGCTTGAATGCAGCGAACTGACAGGGCCCTGTCAATCGAATTATTGTCCAGGCCTACAGGAGGATATGGTCAACCGTGACTGGATCTTTAGATGCTTCATGTGCAGGTTAAGGTATATCACCACTTGTGTACAAGCACCTTCATCCTCATCATGATCATTAGAGTGGTCCATTGTGTGGCCGTTTCCTGTGTGGGCTCAGAACCATCAAACTCTAGGCAAAGCCTTTGTGATAGCCATGTGAGCTTGAATAATCTCAGCAGCCCGCAGCACACACAACTTCAGATAAAGAAATAATAATGATTTTTGAATGGGGGATCCCATTATACATTACTATGCCCTATGTAGTGCTGAGTGAGGGAAGTAGATATTCGAGAGAAGGGTTGGTGAACACTAGTCTAAGGAGAACACATGGCTATGTGCTTGAAGTTATATACACCTGTTACCAGTGTGACACCTCAACTCAAGAATTATGGGCTGTTAGAGTTCAGTCCCATTTAAAAGCATTTTGCTTCACTGTATCTTGTTCACTCATTCATTCTGCACTGTATTTTCTTTCCTTCTGTTGAGCAGTTCAGTCTTTTTCCTGTCTCCTGTTGGGCCGTTTGGACCTCGACGGTTGCTGCTTCAAGTATGCCATGTTGTGCTTGAAGTAGCAACCACTGAGGTTGCCAAATTGCCCAACAGGACAGCGGAGGCATTGCATCATCAAGTTGTGTGGAATTTACTGTGAAAGTAGAACAGTGCCATCGCTAAGAGGAACTGAAGTTCATTAAATGTGCTGAAAGATTTGTATTTATCATAAACAGCTAGAGGCGCAGCAGAAACAAGCAGTAAGAATTTTTTTATTTTGAAAAAGTACAACAGAAATTTGATGCAGTTGTTTAACTTGTGGCTGGTTGCCAGGTGAATTATTTTTAAACAATTTTATTTATGTACAGAGCATACAGGGGTTGGACAATGAAACTGAAACACCTGGTTTTAGACCACAGTCATTTATTAGTATGGTGTAGGGCCTCCTTTTGCGGCCAATACAGCGTCAGTTGGTCTTGGGAATGACATATACTGCGTCCTGCACAGTGGTCAGAGGGATTTTAAGCCATTCTTCTTGCAGGATAGTGGCCAGGTCACTACGTGATGCTGGTGAAGGTTCGTCCTTCTTGGTGGTATGCTGACATTACCCTGGATACCGTGGCTCTTGATACATCACAAAGACTTGCTGTCTTGGTCACAGATGCGCCAGCAAGACGTGCACCAACAGTTTGTCCTCTTTTGAACTCTGGTATGTCACCCATAATGTTGTGTGCATTGCAGTATCTTGAGCAGAACTGTGCTCTTACCTGCTAACTGAACCTTCACACTCTGCTCTTACTGGTGCAATGTGCAGTTAATGAAGATTGGCCACCAGGCTGGTCCAATTTAGCCATGAGACCTCCCACACTAAAATGACAGGTGTTTCAGTTTCATCGTCCAACCCCTGTATGTAGTAGTGTTAAGTATTCAAGTTACATAAGGTAACTGTAATCAGTAAATCAGTTACAGTAACAAAAACACAGGAAGTGGATTACAGGGACATTGTGACCATTGGGTAATTAGCTCCATTATCATAATACAAACCACATGCATGAGTCGCAAAGACCTGAAGGATTTTAATTGTGGGAAAAGGCTGGGGCTGCTGCCAACACAAGCCCTCATCAACACCAACTCTCTTCTCCACTCTGCTCTCTTCTTCTGCAGAGGCCACACCGGGATATGCAAATACAATGGCCCTTTCTTAAAGGCACAGCATAAATTTGACTGTTACAATATGTAGCAGCACCTTCATTCTTGTCAGCTTCAGTGCGGACTGCTACATGACCATTGTTTCCTGTGGGGACTCAATTCTCAGACATCCAACACGCCCAGACAAAGCATTGCTTTAACAATCACACACTCAAACAGTACCTGCACCCAGAATGAATCAACCAACAGGAATGAAACTTGCTTGGAAAAAGAGGAAAGCGGGGGATTGTTGGTCCATGCGTGTTTAAATGCAGTGCCACAAGAGGACCCCGACCATTAAGATCTAATGTTGACTGTTGACCTTGTCCTCTGCACACAGAGATTTCTCCAGATTCTCTGAATCTGCTGATGATATGTACCGCAGGTGGTGGAATATCGAAAGTCTTCAGGAACATTTTTCCACATTTTCTAGACACAGGTTTTCGCATATTGGTGAACCTCTGCTGATCTTTGCTTCTGAGAGACTACACCTCCGTTTGTACTTTATCCTGGGACTCAGTTGCAAATTGCTCTATCAGCAGTTTTTTTTTTATTAGTACCACTTCTTTTTTCAGCCTTTTGTTTTCCCTGTCCCAACTATTTTGAGATGCTTTGCTGCTATCAAATAAATTAATAAGTAATTTTTATGAAATGGTAAAATGTCTCACTTCCAACATCTGATATGTGTTCTATGTTTTATTGTGAATCAAGTCAACATTTATTTTTATAGTGGTTTTTACAACAGATGTTGTCACAAAGCAGCTTTACAAAGAATCTTTACAAAGAATCTGGTGTTTAAGCACCCGTTGAGCAAGCCGAGGGCCACAGTGGCAAAGAAAAACTCCCTTAGTTAGGAAGGAGGAAATCTTGAGAGAAACCCATCCTCCTCGGGTCAACACCAGATACAAGACAGCACTAGAAAGCAGAGTGTAATGTCTGACTAGTCTATAATTATGTTGGTGGGTCATAAGATGGGTCAGCAGGATGCAGGCCAAGCCTCCACAGTGCAGGACAGCCAGGAGCTCCGTGGGCGTTAAAGGCATCAGTGGCTCCCAGTCAGAGCAGATGTAGCTACAGCATCAGGCCACACAGGATGGGCAGCAGTTCAGCTCAGACAGAGAGAACAGACAGACTGTTAACTCTGACAGAAGACCTGAACACACTATATGGTGTTAACAGAGTGCAGCAGTGACTCCGGCAGGCCTGGCTGCTACAGCAGGACTAACAGGGAGAGCCAGAAGGTCACACAGACATGAAGGCTCCCTGAGAAGTCAGCACCCCTCTGCTCCACCGCCAACAAACCTGAGTGAACATGAAGAGCAGCGGGACGACAACACCAACATTCCCAGTTTACCAAACACTCTCTGTCAGTGGACCCCTAGACCTGCACCTTTTATCTATCAGAAAGAAAACACTATTTACCAAAAGCTACACTAAACAGGTAGGAATCAAATATGGGTCTATGAGATTTGCAAATCAATCATCGCACCGTGTTTTTATTTACATAGGAATTGGGGTTTTGTACTTCATAAATGTTTTAGCCCTGTGTATATCACATGTGGCATAAGTTCTAGAAACTATGAACACACTTCAAAATTAACATTTCTTTATATTAAAAGTATGATTCATATTCCTGTTGTTATTAACTGCCTCCATAGGCCAGCCTGTCAAGTGTACCTCTTTTCTGATCAGAATGGTAGCGCAGTATTTGTGCCTGGCACCTAACCTTAAGGCATAGACGAGAGCTACAAGAGGGAGCAGGAAGTTAACCTAACAGAGTAATGAAAGTCATGAGTGACAGCAGAAGGACAACGTAACCCCCATGCTTTTTTTGTTTAAAGGTGACTGCATGATTATGGGATTGATTTTATATGTCTGTTACCACATGAACTCAGTAATTATCAGTAGGGGTACCCACACACTTTTGGTCATATAGCAGATGTCTGCCCTTTAGCCTACAACAGGTTAGCCCCACCCTTTCACACTCATGCTTTAAGGACTGCTGTTCGAATGATTGGCTGCTCACTATAGAACACGGGTACCGTACTTAACACCCTATTTACATATCACTGCTGTGCAAGGAAAAACAAGTATCTCCAAACTGGTAACTTTAAAGGAGAAGGCAAAAATCGAACTTCCGTAAACCCCAGGCAGTTTTGGGTCGTTTCTGTTGGTCCATCCATCATGAAATTTCCACACAGTGTAAACGGAATCCACTGTGTGTTCAAATCACCACAATTAATCAAATCAAATCACTTATTTTCACACCGGGTTACTCAACGGTTTGAATCTCTGCACTGCCAACATCATGTAATTCTTGCACTGCCAACAGCTAGAGGGAGGGGTAGTGAACATAGGGCTTCTTGGTAAAATATTGATGCAGTGTTAGTGCTAGTCGTCTTCTCTTTCTCATCCTCTAGCATATTTTGCTCTGATTTGCTAAGAGTAGTCACCGGTAGCTGTCAGGCTAGCTCTACATCTTGGACTTTGAGGCTTACTGGTTGGTTGTCTTATGCAGATTATGGTCATTAAATAAAATCCTTGAATTTGACATATTTTTCATAATACACCAAATGTTTCAGTGCCTTCTTTGCATGGTAGAGTTTGGGTTGCATTTGTGGTGTTCACCAACAGTGTTTTGGGGGTGTGTTCCTGTACCCATGCTGTGATGTCCGATTCAGAACTGTGCCTGTGTCTCTACGGCGCCTAATCCCATTAAAAGATCAGTTCTTCATTAAAGACTTACACTTGCATCCTATCTACTCATCTGTCCATGTTACAATGTTACTGTCAGGGGAAGCTATTGGCTAGGGGTAGATACTGATTATCACGTTGGACCACATGGGGCACCAATCACTGGGGCCTTATAAACTGTGGGCTCCGCCGGAAATGGAGGCTGGAGCAATGGCGGGAAACTTTGAGGTTGGCTCTCTCTTCTGGGGTCTTGGATTCTCTCTCTTTTCTTCCTTCGGTGGAACTCTTTCTCATCAATTGACAGAAAACCCTGAACGCTACCATGGACGCAGCTTGAGCTGGCCGACCACAGGCTCATGGACTGAGCTGGCCCCCAACTTCTTCCAACGTGATTCGAGGACTCGGACACATGAGTTGGTCTCTCATTGGGTTCAACCAGTTAGGCACTGCACATATATTGGAGTAACAGGAAACTCTGCATAACCAAAAGCATTATTGCTTAATATGAGCGTGTAGGTGCTAGACTGGCCTACCTGCAGTCCAGAACTGTTTTCAACTGAATGCAGGTCAAACTGAATCTAATAACAGCATGCTAAGTGTTTTTGTAAGCATTCCAGGTCCTAGTTTCTTTGGAATTGGGTTTGTAGGTTTTGGCCTGGAAACCCCAAGAAGAGAAACTGCCTGGTTGGATTATGTGATGGAAAAAGACATCACAACTTTCACAGTATGTGCTGCAGCAGAAGTGGTCATGCTCTTGAATTCGCAGGAACTTTTGGAGAAACGCATGCAGGTACAAGCCGTCAGCTTCAGCCGATGTCTACATCAATCATCAAAATGAAAAACAATACGCTCTCAGTCATTTGGATCTTGATTTTCATGATTTCCTGGAACTGTCCTTAGCTAAGGAAGCCCATACCCAGTGTTAGTATGGTGTTGCTAAGTTTCAGAAACTTAATATTGAATTATTTGTAAACAGATTATATAACACGTTTTCACTATTAGAAATAAACCATAACATTACACTGTGGTCATAACATTAACACCATCTCCTTGTATCTACACTCTTCTGTCGGTTTATCAGCTCCACTGACCATATAGGAGCACTCTGTAGTTCTACACTTACAGATTGTAGTTCATCTGATTCTCTGCATACATTTACCCTGTTCTTTAATGGTCAGGACCCCCACAGGACCACCATAGGGCAGGTATTACGTGGATGGTGGATCATTCTTATCACTCTAGCGACACTGACGTGGTGGTGATGAGTTAGTGTGTGCTGGGCTGGTGTGAGTGGATCAGACACAGCAGTGCTGCTGGACTGTTTAAACACTGGGTCCACTCACTATCCACTCTATTGGACACTCCTACCTTGCTGGTCCACCTTGTAGGTGTACAGTCAGAGATGATGGCTCATCTGCTGCTGCACAGCGCAGTGTTGGTCATCCTCTAGTCCTAAGACTAAGCTTTGGACAGCTGAACCATCTTACTGTATACTACACAAACCCACATACAGAGAGAAGAAGATGACTGAGTTGTTGTCTAGAAGGGTGGTGGACATGCTGCAGCAGGAGGGGTGTGCTCTTCAGTTCGCAGGAACTGAACATTGTGGCATTTTACATCTAGAGCTGGTTTGTTTCTCATCATAAGGAGCAGAGCCGTCAGCTCTCCAGCGCTGCACTAAAACAGGCATTAACAGGTCAGTGTTTTTTTTTTTTATTGGAATATAAACAAGACAAAGAACTTTGTAGCAGGAAGCTGAGATTGTACTACACACGGTTGTTGTCTGAACAAAAACATAAGTATCTGCAGATAGATTTGGATATTTGAGTGTAAACTCAAATGTAACTGACTTCCACTGAAAGTCGTTGCCTGCTCCTGTAAAGTTGCTTTTTCATGGATACATGTTTGTCTCTGGACAGTGGTGATATAAAGAACAGCAGTGTTACTGTGGTAGTTTTTTTTTTTTTTGTTTGCATTTTTTTTTGGAACTATAGCATGTCCCATATCCCTCAAGATGCTTTCTGTTTAATTATAAGCATAAGTTGTTCATATATATCAATGTGTAGGTTTACACATGCAGTATTCAGTGCTTTTGAATGAGTTGTAAAGCTTCTATAGGATGTAGTATCTTTTTAAGCCATCTCCTTATGAAAAAAAAATCAACACAATATTCTTACAATTCTAAAATATTAATTCTTCACTGTATATAAAGCAAATTTGTATTATTAACATTTTTTTCCATAGCTATACCATAAAAAGAAGAGTACTTGGGGTTGTATATGTGACTAAGTAAAGAAATGGATAACGGGTTGTGGGGGAGCATATCATTGCTCTCCAAAGAAAAACACAATCAACACAATCTACAAACTCTACATTTTTGTGAATTTTTACTTTAATGCATTATTTAAACACAACAGCTGCTGTTTACATTGTGTAAACATTTCATAATGATTGAACCAACAGAAATTGACTAAAAGCTGCTTGAAAAAGTCTGGTTCCGTTAAATTTAAGACTTACATTAAAAAGTTAAATTTAATTTTTGCCTGTAAAGTACTGTAAAGTTACCATTGTGGTGACACTTGTTTTTCTTTAGACAGCAATGATATACAAGTATAAAATTTAACATAGTTAATGGTATCAGTCCAAAAATCAATTATTGCTCACTTGGCATAACAGAATCTGGCTGCTGCAGGATCCAGGATAAGCATGTTAAGAAAATATCCACACCACAACTCTAATACAGAAAGACCAGGTTAAACCCAGTCTATCAAGATACATATTTCTGCCCATTTTAATACAAAAATGCACACTATTTATTTACAGGATGAAACAAATCATAAGAAATTGTGCACTAAAATGAGAAAAAACAATGCTACAAAATGCATGTAATTATAAACTCCTTTACATGCGTATTAAGTGTATTTGATAATTGTGTGTATGTGTGTGTGTGTGTGTGTGTGTACACGTGCACATGTCTGGAAGGTGTGTGATATAGTAATAGGAAACCCTACAGGTTTGAGTTGTCCCTATGGGCGTTTCATAAATTTACAGGGAAAAAAAAACAATGACTCATCTGTGACTGAAACACACCTAATGGCATGTAATGCCTCCACAAGCACCAATAACAGTTGCGGTGTAAAGTTAGCATTTACTAGACAAGATCCTGGGTGTAGGCCACACCATTGTACAGTCACTCCTGCATCATAGAATGGCACAGGATTCATATCTGGGAATTTGTGGTTCAGATTTACTGTCACCTCAACAAAAGAACCCAGATCACATAATTAATACACCCCCAGAACTTCACAGAGGAGACGGTTTTGTCCAGGGAGTTTATAAATATGACAGTGCAGTCTTGGAACTGGCTGTTCTTTTTGTATTGGTGGTGGTTTGGGGAATTGCTGATATAAGAAAGCAGTGAGTGCTAGAGTTCTGTGGTTTTGAGGTTGATTAGTTTTCCTACAGTTTGTCGTACACTCTCTGAGCACTTTATTAAGAACACCTATTCAGTTATGCAAATATCTAAATCAACCATCAGTGTGGCAGTAGTGCAGTGCGTACATTCATCCAGATATGATGTAGAAGCTTCCGGTAAAGTTCTTATCAACCATCAGAATGAGAACCCAATATGATCCCAGTGATTTGTGGTACTATCCCACTAGTAGAGATATGTTTATTTAGACATGTGGCTTTAATAGGCCCTTTTAAGATTGGTAAGCTTTGTACAGCTGTGCCATCTTACTGTACCATATACAAACCCACCTCCAGTCAGCTGGGTAGGTAAAATATAACACTACAGACCAATAAAGACGATCTTAGTTGTTGTCTAGCAGAGCGATGGATGTGCTACAGATGCTCTTGACTTTGCAGGAACTGAATGTTGAGCAACTGTACCTCTAGAACTAGTTTATGTCTCATCATACGAACCACAACCACCAGCATGTACACCCACCAGCCACTTTATTAGGTACCTCTATACTCGTAGTACATTTGATCATCTCCACTGACCATAAAGTAGAACTTAGCAATTCTGCAACCACAGATTGTAGTCCATCTGATTCGGTGGATGGTTGATTAGGCCCCCTCACCCTGTTCTTCAGTGGTCAGAACCCCCACAGAGCAGGTAGTAGGGGGGTGGGGGATCATTCTCAGCACTGCTGTGATACTGAGGTGGTGGTAGTGGTGAGAATAATCCACCAATCAAAACTGTCCAGCCACCAGAGTCCTGTGGGCAGCGTCCTGTGACCACTCATGAAGGATTAGAGGATGACCACCACACTCTGTGCAACAACAGATGAGCTATCGTCTCTGACTGTACATCTACAGCAAGGCAGAAGTATCTAATAGAGTGGACAGTGAGCGGACACAGTGTTTTAATGCTCCACCATCACATCAGTGTCACTGTAGTGACACACCACTACCCACATGTGGTTCTGTGGTGGTCCTGTGGGGGTCCTGACCCTTTAAGAACAGGGTGTATATTGCAGAGAAGCAGACGGACTACACTACAAAGTGCTCCTACATGGTCAGTGGAGCTAAACGAATGAACAATGACCATAGACACGTGGACACTTATTATGCCTGCAGCACATTTTTAAAAAGTTTGAAGAGGGTCAATTAGCATAACGAGCTCAGGTCACTGCATCCACAAATGCAAGATAAGGCTGTAAACATACACCACTGCTTAAAAGTTTATGACCCCCTTATTATGAATTATGAATTTCTACATTATTGTGATTTGAAAAATTTGATCAGATATTTATTTCAGCAAATAATCTAACATTAAATGTCTCCATGGCAACAAAAAGTATGTGAGCCATTGCGTTCAGGGACTGCTGTATCCCCCTTGAGCAGCACTGTCTTCAACTAAACGGTTCCTGTACCTGTTGATCAGCACTGCAGGATGACTGGTAGATCTGCTTCAACTCTGCTTTGTTGGTGGGCTTCCTCCTTGGACTTTAACTGAGTAATTTCAAAGTACGTTTCCTGTGATTAACCCATTCTTTACAGACCATGTAGTTTTTATTGACATTGTTATTGTACAGAAACGATCCCGTGTTGAGCTTCAGTTCACAATGCACTTACTAACATTGGTACATTTTTTGAACACAGTCCATAATTTCTAGCTCTACAAAATCCTGGCAAATTCTCATAATGCAATAGCAGCAAACCTGCGATATTACCATCACTGTGTGTCAAAGCTGAAATGAGGTTCTAATGCTGGAGTGCAGTGTGTGGTTTTGCCAAATACAGCCCTCATTTAAGCCACAGAGCTTCATTTGTGCTATATTTGTACACCTGGCATTATTTTTGTAGTCTTCTGGCTTATCCAGGTGGTCTTTAGGACCCTTTAAACCCAGCTATGTTCTTTGTGGAGAGTAGTGGATTTTGCCATGCTATCACTTCATACGCACTGTTCTTGTTCATTGTTGTTCAATGCTTGATTGTTTGACTGTGGGCTCATGATCATTGTGGGCTCTGATATTAGCCAGTGTAATAGAGGCCTGTAGATCCCTGGACGTTTTTTTGTTGGATGACCATTCCTAGGAAGGATAACAATAGTGTTCAGTTTCCACCTTCTGTGATCCGCCTAACAGTAGATCAGTGAAGTCCAGCAATTGTTTGGAAACCTGTCCAGGGATTATAGGTCTTTCAGGCAGCACCGTATGCTGTCTTCTAGACAGACAACTTATTCAGAGCCGCTCAAGCTCATTTCAACACCATGCCACATTCTGCACATTACCACAGCCTGATTGTGTAATCAGAGAGTGACTGGCCTGCCTGAATTTTAGAACCGGCCTGTCTGAATCTTTCATTGACCTTGGTGGGGCACAATATTACATTGAAATACCCCAGAGGCCACATGCTGGCCCACAGCTGGAGACTTGTATAAGAGAACAATGGCTAAGTGTTCTGCTTTCTGAACTGGAACAGCTGGTGTCTCCAGTCCCTAAACTACGGGTTGGTGTTCTTTAAAAGGAAAGATGATCCCTGTTTTCTGAAACACGTTGCAGGCAGCAACTGTTGCACCGGTTTAAGTTAAACACTGGTAATTTTGCTAATTACTGCTAATCATGGCTTCCTGTTTCTATTAACATGTACCATCATGTACTGTCCCAACATTTTGGAATTGAGTTTTAACATTCAAGTGAGGAAAGGCACCTGAGACTGGCTGCTTTGGGCTTATGGAAGGTCTCAATTCTTTCACAGCCTTAGGTTCTAAAGTTCACATCTTGGATATGGATGTAATTCAAATACAGACTTTAAAATTGGAATTTAATTGGAAATTAAGAGGCTATGGTAAAAAAAAGGCCTTAAAACTTCTGTATACAGAGATGCAGAGGCCTTTTAGGGGAGTTCCAAGTTTCCCCAGGGTCTCTGTGGACTTGGTGAATGCTGTAGGTAAGATATGGGCTGGATGGAGCTGGACTAGTTGGGTGGATATCTCTATATAAACTTACTTACCAATGCATCCCCACACTTGCAGCGTTCCTGCGTATTAACTAACCAGCAGCTATTTGGTCGCCGGTGAAAGTAGTCCATTATGGTTGCCCCCTTCCCACTGATACCTGGCCGGGATGTGGCTGCTCCATCAGGGAAGCTACTTAAAGGGGCTAGTTTGTCAAGAAGGCCACCCAGCTGCTTGTCCAGTCTCTGGTCATTTCAAGGCTAGACTACTGCAACTCGCTCCTGGCTGGTCTTCCTGTGCGGGCCACCAGGCCCTTGCAACAAGTCCAGAACGCTTCAATCTTCCAAAGTTCACCCACGTCACTCCACTGCTGTGCTCCCTTCATTGGCTTCCTGTCGTTGCCCGCATCAGATTTAAAACTCTGATGCCTACAAAGCCAAGAATGGACCAGCGCCTCCCTACCTTATGGCAATGGTGAAGAGTCGAGCTGTACCTCGAGCCCTTCGTGCTTCAAGTACAGCTCGTCTCGAACCGCCATCCCTGAGGACTCATGGAAGACAAGCGTCCAGACTCTTCTCTGTCCTGGCTCCCAGATGGTGGAATGAACTCCCACTGGACGTCAGAACAGCGGAGTCTCTCGCGGTCTTCAAACGCAGACTGAAGACCCATCTCTTCGTAAAGCACTTAAGTGAGTGAGTGAGCACCAGTAGAGATGCAAGTTGTGTGTACTGTGTTGCACTTATAATGGCCTTTTCACCTCTATAGGTGTGAGCGCTGGGCTGGGGTTGACAGATAATGCTTTACTTGTTCTATGTCTGTGTATTAATCTCTAGGTATCAGCACTGGCCCCTGTTCGGGCAGTGTCTGAGCTCGTGGGGCGCTCTAGGCTCTAGACTTCCTCTACTAGCTGGAATATTATACAATGGAACACTAAGCACGGTTGTAAGTCGCTCTGGATAAGAGCATCTGCTAAATGCCTTAAATGTAAATGTTGTACAAGCTTTTCAGATGGACTTTGCTGGACCTGTTTCCACTACAAGACACTTGCTTTTATCTTTCTCGCTGTCATTTTCAACGAAAATCGATATAGGACCTGTTTTCTGATTTGCTGTCATCATTGTGCAGGTTCACATGGTGAGCAGAAGCAGACTGTAAACCAGAAGTGGCATTGTGGAGCATCGTGGAATGCTAAACTGCTGAAGTGGGAAAAAAAATCAATTTCATATCAGCCCACAAGGGTTAAAAATGAATAGACTTACACGAAAACAGAGTATTCTGTCTGGAATTTTAGTATGTTTGTACTGATGGACAAGCAGATTGTGACGAGCGCTGAGCTAAAATCAAGGCAAGGTTTATTTAACGGGTTGGTAATCAAACACAGCAGCAGCAACAGCAAGGCGTACATAACAGAGAGAGAAGACAGGGTCAGAGTAAAGAAACAAGTACATCATCAGAACAACAAAAGTGAAACAAAGGTCAAACACAACTGCCTGTTTGACCTGTTACCGTCTGGCAAGCGGTACAGGGCTATCCGCACAAAAACAAACAGACTGAGAAACAGTTTCTTCCCAAGAGCTGTGGTCTCCACAACACCTCCACAACACCTCACTGACTAAACTGATTCCTACCTCTGTGATACATCTGTGATACACCCATGCACATTTATATACAGCACTGTACTTATTTATAATCCATATAGTAATTGAACAACTACCTCCATACACTGTTATACTGCACATTCTGCATATTTTGTCACTTTACATATTTATTATTTATTTATATTTATATTGTACTGCAGTTAAACGTCATTCTCTACTTGCACTGCTCATATACAAATTTCTTATATGTAAATATCTTACCTGTATAATTTCTGCTCTTTTTATTGTTGTTGTTTTCTCTTGGAGAGTGTCGCACTAAAGTTTGTTGTACGCAAGTATAATGACAATAAAGATTCTATTCTATTCTATTCAAAAGCTCAGGATTGGGAGATGGTGGACATGTAAAAGTAACGTCATCGATTAGTGGGTTATGAGATGATGTCTGGGAGATGACTTTTCGCCACTTGGAAATTCTAAAGCCGCAAGTTTCTTTCCTTATGGGCCTTGTTAGAAGTCTCCAGATTTCGTGGAATCTTCATCAGTGTCAAAATGGGCCAGTCATTAAATGATGAACTGTTGGCCAATTTGATCTTTTGCAAATGTAATTCTTCAGGATTTTGGTATGCTTTGTTGGGGAAATCTCAAAAGTAAAAAAGAGATGAGATGGGATTTGAGTTAGAAGGACCATGTTAGTGTTCTTTGAAAAAGACCCTCTGTAACTGTCAGAGTGACGTTTTTGAAATGTCTGTTTTGTCTTGTTGTGAATTTTTGTTATTGTACTTCATATAGTTATTAAAAAGGTACTAAAATCAAACTTACAGGTTTTAATAACATTTGCTTAAAAATATGTACATGGTGTTATGTTATACTTTTACTGTGATGTGAAGTGAGGTGTCGTGACGTTAGGTAATTGAGCGCAACTTGTGGAATTGTGGGTAAGAGCCAGCTTGGCAGCAGAGAAGAGACATGCTACCCCAAAAACAACTATAGTTTACACATGGGCTAGGAGGCGCACACGGTAAATGTTTATATGTTTGTGTAATAATGTACCTTTATATGTTTTTTTGTGGATGCAGAGTTTTGAGAGATATTGATGTCTTGAACAAGGGTTTTATTTTCTTGTAGTTTTCACGGTGTCTAATGAAGAAAGAGAGAGAAAGAAATTCAGAAGACATCAGTATGACTCATGGCCATTATTCCGTTGGACCAGTGTAGCTACACCCTCTGAAATTTCGAATAATTAACGATTTGCACCATTTGTAAAATATTACTTATCAACTATTGTTTGAACTGCTTGAAATTATCCAATTTCATATGCAAGTTATTTTTGTTATAATATATTCAAACTTTTATAAAAAAGTTTATTATTAATGTCAGTTTAATATACTACTAATCAACTGCATCTATTATTAAATAGTGTTAAAGACTGAAATGGCGTTACATCTGGTGACTTGACTAGGACTCGAAGTTTAAAATTCCCTTGTATTGACTTGGAACTTAACTGTCAAAACTTTAGACTTAGATGTTACTTGCAACTCTGTGACTTTATCATTGGTGCGGTCAGGAGTGTGGATCCAAGCACAAGGCGGGAACCCGTTTGCAAACGGGTTTCCTGGATGTGGATGCACATGAAACGATGTGTGTGGAGAGTGAACTGCTTCGGGAACGTGTTTGAGTGAACTGGGTTGAGGTTAGGATCTTCTCACGACCACCATAGTGATGGCCCCGTGTGTTACCGGTGCGCTATACACCAGTACACGTGAGGTGAGACACAAGAGGGTGAGAAGCTCAAACTAAGGAGATGGCAACTTGTGCTCAAACAAAAGAGAGTACTTATGAAAGAACTAAAACAGCCAGGAAGGGTTTAACAGAAGGGGAACGAGTCTTCTCGTTTATCTCTCGTTTAACCCTTGTTCAGTGTTACGTTTTTCTCCTTTATTTATTCATTCGTTGGTTCATTTTCTATGGGTGCATCTTGCCTCTTTTGCAGCATGAGCCTTTTCTTTCTTTCTTTCTTTCTTTCTTTCTTTCTTTCTTTCTTTCTTTCTTTCTTTCTTTCCTTCTTTCCTTCTTTCCTTCCGTACCGCCTACCCCTCTACAAAGCTGTAGCAGTGACGGCTGTTCGTTGGGGGCTTATATGGCTGGCACCTCAGGTGTAGCTTGTTGGGTGATCAGCCCTGGGCATTCTGGGGGTTGGAGTTCCAGTCTGTAGTTGCCTCAGAACAGCGTCGCCGCTGCCGCCCTCTGCTGGCTGCAGGTGGCACTGCGCGAACCCTTACAGACTTGTTCCCATATCTGCTGTTAAGCTTGACCGTACACTTATTCTGTTTCTATTTGCTCTACAGAATCAAGAGGCGACATGAACTTAACCCCAGTGACTGAACATCCTGGTTATGGAAACCTCACAAGCCCGACTCAGACCTGCAGGGATGCAAAGTGTATTATCTTTGCAGTGGCGAATGTGATCATCTTCATCCTGGGAGTTGCTGGAAATGGTCTGGTGATCTGGATTGCTGGCTTTAAGATGAAGAAGTCCGTCATCACCACCTGGTACCTGAGCCTGGCCGTGTCCGACTTCATATTCTGCTGCTCTCTTCCTTTCGGCATCATCCATAAAGTGAAAAACGAATGGCTTTTCGGCTCCTTCTTGTGTGAGTTCAGATATTTCATCAAGTTCTTCAACATGTACACCAGCATCCTCATCCTTGTCATCATCAGTGTGGACCGCTGTGTGATCGTGATGTTTCCTGTGTGGGCTCAGAACCAGCGCACCTTAAGAAAAGCTTATGTGGTAGTCGTGCTGGTATGGATCATCTCAGCAGTGCTCAGCACACCAATGGCCATTTTCAGAGACGTTCAGCAAGAGCAGACGAAACACTGTGTGAGAAATTATGGGAATGGAGAAAATCTTATTTCCACAGTGGCATCCAGATTCGTTTTTGGGTTTGTGATCCCATTCCACATCATCATCCTCTGCTATATTATCATCATGCGAAGGCTTAAGTCCAGTAAGACCACTAACTCCAAAAAGCCTTTCAAGATCATGACGATGGTGATCGGCGCTTTCCTGATTTGCTGGCTGCCTTACCACACATTTTCTTTTTTGCAAATAATGTATGAGAAATCCAATAGTTTTGTAAATTTTGGAAAACTGTTCGGCATCACTCTTGCCAATGCCAACAGTTTCATTAACCCATTTCTTTATGCTTTTATGGTGAGGAGCTTTAAGGAACAATGTAATGCACTTCTGTCAAAGATTGAGAATGCACTGGAGGAGGAGGCCCAGTACACTTTCCAGGGGACAGCTATTGTAACTGATTAAACTTGATTTTTTTCAGTCATGCTTTAAAATGCTTCTGTAAATAGTGAACAATCTATATTCAACCTTTACTAAATATTTGTATGGTTGGTAAAACTTATATGACATAAATATTCAACCACACAAGCTGGTAAATGGATACAGAGGCTAAAGCCTAGACATCACAGTTCTTAGAACCAGACCAGTATGGGAAATACCACACAGCTATGGTCTATGCTTCCCCGGTTATGATTGGAATAAACCCTAATGCTGACTACACAAGTTGCACTTGGAATAACATTAAGGTTTTTGTTGTTGAGGGGGCGATACCTTTGTCACGGTGTGGGGTATGGGTTATTTGCACACATGTGTCGTTTTTTAGAGATGTCCACACGTGTCTCTGTTATGGTATATGTCAGCCATTAAAGAGCACTGTGCCACCTTAGGCTACTAGATTCCTGAATAAGTAATGTGGATGCAAAAGGACAAATGTCAAAGTGTTAAGCACACTGTTCATGTTATTGATTGTCAGTAAAGTTCCTCTTGATGTGACTATTAAGTGGGCTTAATATGAAACGTGGTGTCGGAGGTCAGAACCTAAAAACCATGATCACAGCGACTGCACTAGCAATGACATACCAAGCAGCTTTGCTAACTAGCAATGGCATTCTGTCTGCTACCCCCCTACTGAACTAACGATCGGCTTTGCTAACTAGCAATAGCATACTGCCTGCTACCTCACCCACTGAACTAACGGTCAGCTTTGCTAACTAGCAATGGTGTACTGTTAGCTGAACCACTGAACTAATGACCAGATTTGCTAGCTAGCAATGGCGTACTGTCTGCTACCTCACACACTGAACTATCGGCTTTGCTAACTAGCAATGGCATACTGTCTGCTACCCCTCCACTGAACTAACGATCGGCTTTGCTAACTAGCAATGGCGTACTGTCTGCTACCTCACACACTGAACTATCGGCTTTGCTAACTAGCAATGGCATACTGTCTGCTACCCCCCACTAAACTAACGATCGGCTTTGCTAACTAGCAATGGTGTACTGTTAGCTGAACCACTGAACTAATGACCAGATTTGCTAACTAGCAATTGCGTACTGTCTGCTACCTCACACACTGAACTATCGGCTTTGCTAACTATCAATGGCATGCTGTCTGCTACCCCCCCCACTGAACTAAAAAATCGGCTTTGCTAATTAGCAATGGCATACTGTCTGCTACCTCACCCACTGAACTAACGATCGGCTTTGCTAACTAGCAATGACGTACTGTCTGCTACCTCACCCACTGAACTAACAGTTGGCTTTGCTAACTAGCAATGGTGTACTGTTAGCTGAACCACTGAACTAATGACCAGATTGCTAACAAGCTATGGCATGCCCTCAGAGAACAAGGCCTAAAAATTAAGGGCAGCAGAACTGTGGTCCTAGAAAGACTACGCCATGTCTTCTTAACAAAAATTCACACTGATCAAATCATGAACGCTTATGTAACTGTGTTTTGCCAGTCATGATGGCTGACGTCAATAAGGTAGATAGATCTGTTGACAGTGAGCAAGTCTACTCCCACCTTGGAACAATGGTATATCAGGGATTTGTTAAGGAGCTAGGGTTTCTGTTGTTGTGGGACAGAATTTAATATGGCACACTTGTTGATGAAGCGTTTTAGTTCACACGTACACTTCTGGACAGACAAAAATGATGCCCACAGGTATACCACAATTCTGGAAATGTCGTTATGATGCTCATGCATGTGATGTACTTGCAAATCATCCAAGGGCAGTAAGTATGGGTACTCTACACAGTCAAGAAACAGCTTAAGACCTCTCTGAAGGGTGGGGCGCAGGGAATGTCTCAGAAGGTTCGATGAGTGCTGAATAGCAGACAATACCAGAGAGGCAAGCACCCAACCTAGTGGTCCAGCTCCAAAACACTGTGCCACAACAAGACACAGTACTCAAGTTATTATTGTCCCATAGTTACATTATTGTTGAATACCACAGCTACAACTCTTAGTATGAAATATCTCATATCCAGTATTACAATAATTGATAGTACTTTCTTCAGTTAACATATAGAGGGAGATGCTATGGTGTTCGTCTACCCATAGAGGGTGCTATGGTGCCCTGGGTTACTAGAGTGGAGTAAGACAGTGTTGAGGACACTGTTTATGTTGCTGAGTGCCAGTAAAGTTCCTCATGATGCAACTCAGTGGTCTTCATAAAACAGAACATAAAACCAGTTTCAACAAGCTGATACCAAGCCACATTCAGCATGTTTCAACAGCATGGCTGTGCAGCCAGAGAGTGTGGGTTCTAGACTGGCCTGCCTGGACCCAGTCTTAATTTTATGTACCATTTGATAAATTATATCACCTTTATCTATCAGCATTGTATTAATAAATATGGATCTATATGTTCAAATATAATGACTTTTCTCTTGATTTCCTGGAAGTACATTTACACTCATCATAAAAAATAACCTAAAAAAAAAACATTATCAACAGACAGGTTTGACATCATGAAACTGGGAATGATATAAGTTTCACGCTCGGCCATCCATGTAATGTAAGCAATGGTGGGACTTATCACTGTACCTGATTTGACCAATATAAGGTCATCCTGGTGCACATGCATTCCATTCTGACTTGTGCTGTTGTGTTGGTAGCATCCTTTGCAAGCAAAGTATGCCTCAGAGAAGAGTCTGAAACAGTTCAAGCAGGAGATGGAGAAGGGTCGAATTGAAGGTCTCCAGGAAGCCGGGTGGCCTTATCGACATATGGGCCCCTATACTGGTCATTCGGATACTACCATAGCATGCTGTTGGCTGCAGTGGATAGAAGGAGACACACACTAGCAACATGAAGGCTCTGGGAGACTCACACAAACAATGGAAAGAGAGAACTGGCGACTTGTAACACGACAGCCAGGGTTGGGGACACTCAGCCAGTATTAATGCCCTCCATGTGTCATCCTGTTAGTGCCAGCACCAATGGCAGACAGCTGCACGATGATGGCCCACATGCATGCAGATTGTTACGATGGCTGCCGAACACCAACACCACCAAAGCATGCCGTGTCATCTTTTGTAATGAGTCCTACTTTTGCCTTGGCAGAGGCGACTAATGCATCGGTGTATGGAGGCACCGTGGTCAGCGCCAAGATGAATGGTTTGTTGTCACGCGTCACACGTTCTGAAGTCCTGGTGTCACTCCACCTCCACCAAAAAATCAGCAGGAACCATGTGAGAATATTCAAGCTGCATGGGAAGGATTATCACAGGACACTGTTAGGAACCTCTACAACTCCATACCGAGACATCTGGCATTATGCATTAGCCTGATGCCACACTGAGAGACACTACTTCTGTAGGTGTAGCTCATTAAATATGGCTACTATCAGTCTAAATGCATCATGCATCAGTTAGCTGGCACTGGCACAGGCACGCTACTGCTCTGTTACAATTCAATCTAGGGTCAGACTGTAACAGAATATGGAAGGGGGCTCTGTCCATGGGCCTGCTGTCAGTCCAGTCACAGTACACCGTACCTAATCATGGACGTGCATATAATGCAACATAGAAGAAGGAAAACACATAAAATGACCACCTTCTGTTTAAAAGAAAACAGGTTGTCACCATAACAGACAACCAATTAATCAGTAAGAGAACTCTAAAACTATACTCCTGAAGAAAATGCAGAGAGATTAACCAACTTGTTGCTATGGTGTTGCTAAAGAAAACAGGTTGTCACCATAACAGACAAGAGTATGTATTTAATGTATATGTTTGAAGAACTCAAAAAATAAGTGGAGCTCCTGAGAAGAAAAGTGATGCCGAAAAAAGATGGTAACAAACACTGAACTTGTGCTCTGGGGTCTGCATGGTGATTGTGCTAATAAATGGTATGAGTTTGTGAGTACCATGGGCATTTACTTTTCCACCCCGTTCATTTGTAGTTTTATTTTTTCTTTTGCTGTGCGTCCAATCAAAAAGCTGCATACAAGCATACCCTTCTCGGTTAGGCCGAGCAATCTGATTCAAATTTTCAATAGATACTCAGAGAATCTAAAGTTGTGGGGGAATGCAAAAAAAGGGACTCAACAAACTAACAGTAGTCACATATACAACCTATCCTGTACACAATACAATTATCAAACTAGCTGCCAAAAGTGGGCAAATGTCACATGACTGAATCAGATCTTTTATACTGGGAACAATTCTTTATGGTCCTAATATTAAGCCACTAAGTTGCTCAAATCTTGATCACCCTACCATTAAAATGACAAACTGTCAGTTTTCTTAGTTCAAAAATTTCAATACAGTAGATCCAGTTTTAACGAGTTTCTACAACAACTAATTGCACAGTGTCAGTCTAATTTTAAAACAACTGACTGGTCCACATAGAGCTCAGAAAGGGGACTACATTGGTCCTCTAAAAACAAAGCAGGCATTATAGCCCACACATTCAAATCCTCATTCTGAGAGCAACTCCAGGGGGCAAGCCAAGTCCAGCTCCTTCCGCCGCACAGCCAGATCAAAAATCTCTTTTAAAACCTTCTGCCAGATGCAAGCCTGCCGCAGTCCAAGGAGCAACAGGATCTCTGCATGAGGATGTCGTAGAGCAGACCTACCGCAGGCAACACAGGCCTCTTGATCTGGAAGTAGAACTCACTTGTCCACAAATTCCTGAAACACAACTCCTTCAACCGAAGGGAAGTTACAATCAAAAAACACATCTGTGACACAATCACAGAACTAAACCAAAAGAAGTAAATCACTAAGATCAATTTAGATAATACATCTACGTTGCACTCTCTATTACACCCAGCTTCACTTTCCTAACCTTGTTTGATTGCTAAAAGCTTTAGAAGATTCTCTGTAAATCTCTACAAGAAGTGTGGGATGGGTGCCATTTGTTTTGATGACCTTTTTCCCTGGTTTTTAAGAGTTACAGTTTATTTCCAGGTTAGTTTGTTTTGTAGACAAGTTCCATTAACTTACATGAGATTTCATTAGATTTAGCTTTTTCCTGTAAAGTGACCATTTTTAATACCTAGAATTTTTTGGGACATTGATGATATGCTTTCTTTTCCCTACAGTAGTTAACAACTTTAGTAAACCGAAACTGATTCCAGCCGTGTTCAGTGTTTGGTGTAGCGGTGGCTCAGGGGAATGAGTCACTGTCTGACCTTAGAATGGGTTCTAACAGCACTGAGGACTAATCAACATGCACCATTTAAGAAACAGGAAGTGAACAGGAAGCTGGCTTCAGCCTTTGGTAGGGAACATTTGTGAGCAGTTCAGGCCATGAAAGTTTGGGTCAAATTTGTGTAATAAAAGTAAAGACAAGGCTCATTGGTTTTTGGTAAACCCAACACTCATAGCACAGTGTCTGGATATTAGCATCACATTACTTGCTTCTATAATATGGACATTTGACTATGACATATAAGCTTACCATGTGTCACCTTGTATGTGTAAGATGGTAGTAACTTCAGGACCCTCCAGATGACACTGCACGAGGATGATATAAAACTCTATGTTATATATGCTATAAATACCGGGCTTCATAAGATTAGTGATTAAGTTGGATCAAATGACAGAACATGGGTAGTGGGCTCAGGGCCCAGGGTTGAGAAACAATGTGCAAGAGCAGCCAATTATGATGAAAACTTAGGTTAAGTATCAAATTATATAATTGTTTAAATGTATCATACACACAGTAATGTATCATACACACAGTGTACATATTCAGTATAAACATAATAATACTTGTCCTTATAGAGAAGTGGTAAACTGAATCACCAGGGTATGTGCAAAAAGTGCAGTCTGTGCAGTTAAGCAGTCTGTGATGTCCTGGTGGTCAGTATGTCCAGTTAAGCAGTCTGTGATGTCCTGGTGGTCAGTCTTTGTAGTTAAGCAGTCTGTAAAGTCCTGGTGGTCAGTCTATGCAGTTAAGCAGTCTGTGATGTCCTGGTGGCCGGTCTGTCCAGTTAAGCAGTCTGTAATGTTCTGGTGTTCAGTCTGTACAGTTAAGCAGTCTGTAATGTTCTAGTGGTCAGTCTGTGCAGTTAAGCAGTCTGTAATGTCCTGGTGGTCAGTCTGTGCAGTTAAGCAGTCTGTAATGTTCTGGTGGTCAGTCTGTGCAGTTATGCAGTCTGTAGTGTTCTGGTGGTCAGTCTGTGCAGTTATGCAGTCTGTAATGTTCTGGTGGTCAGTCTGTGCAGTTAAGCAGTCTGTAATGTTCTGGTGGTCAGTCTGTCTAGTTAAGCAGTCTGTGATGTTCTGGTGGTCAGTCTGTGCAGGTAAGCAGTCTGTAATGTTCTGGTGGTCAGTCTGTCCAGTTAAGCAGTCTGTAATGTTCTGGTGGTCAGTCTATCCAGTTAAGCAGTCTGTAATGTCCTGGTGGTCAGTCTGTGCAGTTAAGTAGTCTGTAACAAATTAAGCAGTCTGCAGTCTGTTCTGGTGGTCATCTCATAGGACAGAGGACTGAGCATGGAGTACTCAGGACTGGTCAGATGCTTGTGGCAGAGAAGCATGAGGTAGAATGGTTGTTGGAGGTAGTGAGGTGTTCAGAGCTCTGACGGCTTGGGGGTAGTTGGGGGTGGTCCTTGATTTCATGCTCATGTATCGTCTGCTGGATGGAGAAGTGTGAAGAGGTTGTGTTAAGGATGCGCTTTGTCCTTGGGCCCTCCTGGGGATTGTGGAGTGGTAGATGTCCTTTAGTGGTAAAAGGGCCGTTCCTGTGATAGACTGGGCTGTCTTGACCACCCATTGCAGACACTTGCAGTAAATAAATAAATAAATAAAATCTAAAATAAATACAATTTCTATTGTAAGGTAAAATAAATAAATAAATAAATAAATAAAATAATATATTGGGAAGAGGTGGTACAGTGCAGCGAATGTCTCGTTCCATGTGTGGAAATGGCTCCAAAGCAGATGTTAATAATTGGATAAAAGGACCATTGTGTGAAGGAAGGCTGTAGACTGGTTAAAATCCCAGTCTACAGAAAACTCTCCTAAGAACTTTGCCAGGGAAGGCATCCAACAAATCTGATCCAACTGGCCAATTCTTTGATGCAAGAGTGTCTGAACTTTGATGTGACCTACATCCAGAAACTTGTACAGTCCATGACAAATTCAACCACAGCTGTTACTGGCAGCTTGTGGAGAGGCTTTAGTTACAGGTGACTCATTTTTTGCCCAGTGAGCTTACTTATTTACCCAACAAGAGGTCACCCAAAATGACCTCATAGCTTAAGCTAATGTTGAAGCAGGCACTTAAGCCACCACATGGCGTAAACTTAATAGCAGGTACTATATATATATATATATATATATATATAGATATATACCATAAGTGTAATAGCGTTGCTGTTTTAATACATATATACATTTATTTAAATTAGATATACAACCAAACTGTGCTGCCCTAAGAATAACTAAGTGTTACACAGGTTTTGCAATATTCATATATCCACCCATGTGGCTTGGTGGCTGCTACTTCCTCTGAATGCACCACAGCGTGTGTGTATATGTTTAACCTATTCCTGGTTGTTTTTAGGTTGAAGCCTGTTGCCCCAGAATGCAGGGGGCTTGCTGCAACAGAGAAGGATGCGTGGTTTGTATCTTGCTTTTAAATTCTGAGAACTAAAGTCATTACAGGAACTAATTGTCACTGACTGGTAGATACCCGGGCATCAGACAGTCTTGCATCAAAAGCAACAGAACCATCAGTTCAGCAGCACTGATCCGAAGACAGGTGAGTCACTTTGCACTGTGCAAGATATTATGTATTTAGACCTAGACCACCAAGACCATAGGAATATCATTTTTATCGCTTTAACAGGCAGATTTGAGCATCATTTATGTTGTGCACTGCATTTTGGGTGTTACATCGTTAGTTATATGACATGGCAGAGTAACTAATAAATGTATCTCTATACTGATAGTGAATTTGATCCAGTAAATCTGATTTCCTTTTTTGCATTTATTAGCTAGTTGCTAAAAGTTCTCAAAACTGAATCTTTTTAATTCTATTTAGTATTACATTTAAGATATCATTTAAGATGTAAACTAATTTTACAGAATATATGAACTCTGGCTTTACTGGCAAAATAAAACAATTCTTTTATTTAAATTTTTCAATGTATTTTAATACAAAGACTCTTTTCCATTAAGTGCTATATAAGTACATGTCTTACATTTTGATTATTCAAAAAGTTTGAAATGAATTAAATTGACAATGAATTAAATTCACCCCAAAATAAAGTAGTCGCCATGCAAATGAGAGAGGTATGTTTTGAAATCAATAGGAAAATAAATAAAAATGAAAAATGAGAGCAGATCACATAAATAACAAAACACGAGTAAACAATTAAAAAGAAACCCCACTGTATGAATGCATACTATAACAGGACTCTGGTTCCATTGACTTACATTAAAATTAAATAAGATTTTTCCTCTTCTCTAAAGTTGCCATTTTGTAGATTCTGGAGTTTTTATTTGGACACCGATGACATATCATATAACTGACTTCAAATTATTTGGTACCACTTTAAAATAAGACTACCTTTATAACAGGTTCATAAATGACTTAAAATGCTTTTACCAATGCTTATTAAATAGGTAATAAACACATTAAATGTCATTAATAAGCAGTTGTAACACATAAATAGAAACAACGATGACTTGTTGTTTGCCAAATAGTGAACCACCATCCATTTATACTCATAAAACTCAGACCTTGGACAGTTGGATACTTGTCTGAATATGTCTTTCTGCTTCATCACATATATCATATAAGTTTAACCATTTCATTGCCAAGTTTAGCATTACCTAAAGATGTTACACAACCTCAAGGATCACAACTGTGCAATGTCCGGTTTGCTTAACTACCTGGAATGCTGTCCTGTAGAAGACTGGATTCAATCCCAAGAATCACAAAAACACCGTCATGTCTAGTGTACATTAGCACCTGGCAACATTAAAGCAATACCAATCACATGAAAAAATTGGTAATGCTAATGCTAAGTAATGCTAAACTCGGCAATGAAATGGTTAAACTTATATGATATATGTGATGAAGCAGAAAGGTTTATTGCTGACTCATGTAAAAGACATAATCAGACAAGTATCCAACTGTCCAAGATCTGAGTTTTATGAGTATAAATGGATGGTGGTTCACTATTTGGCAAACAACAAGTCATCGTTGTCGTTTCTATTTGTGTTATAACTGCTTATTAATGACATTTAAGGTGTTTATTACCTATTTAATAAGCATTAGTAAATGCATTTTAAGCCATTTATAAACACTTTATAAAAGGTTGCCTTATTTTAAAGTGGTACCAATTATTTAATATAGTCTTAAAGGTAAATCTCAAATGTTGAAACTAGAGGATGTCCATTCAGAACCCCTCCACTTTTTACAACCCAACCTGCACGTCTTCCCGCACATTACCTTCCACTGTTAATTGTAAGTCAGTAAAGGACTAGTACTAAACCTTTTCCCTGCTCGTTTTATAGAATCAAGAGACACCATGGCTTCAAACTCCACGTCAGAGAGAGAACATACAGGCTCTGAAGACCACTCAAACCTGACCTCACCCTACTGCACTGAGGCCATATGCATTTTTTATGTGGTAACCAATGCAGTCATCTTCATGCTGGGTGTTGTTGGAAATGTTCTGGTGATCTGGATTGCTGGATTTAGGATGAAGAAGACGGTCATCAGCACCTGGTACCTGTGTCTGGCCATATCTGACTTCATGTTCTGCTCCATCCTGCCCTTCAATGTCATCTATATGGTCAAAACCGAGTGGACCTTTGGGGTGTTCATGTGCAAGTTCATGTTCTTTAGTTTATACTTCAACTGGTTTAGCAGCATCTTCCTCCTCGTCGTCATCAGTGTGGACCGCTATGTAGTCGTCATGTTTCCTGTGTGGGCGCAGAATCATCGCACCATAAGAAATGCTTCGCTGACAGTAACGCTAACTTGGATCGTCTCAGCTGCATATTGCATACCGTCAGCACTTTTCTTTAATGTTTCGGTTGATAACCATCAACTGACAAAACTATTTTTCTACCATTACGAAAGCCCTCTACAGCACACTGTTGACGTGGTATGTGATTTCATTTTTGGGTTTTTGATTCCGTGTCTGATCATCACCGCCTGTTATGTTGTCATCATACGAAAGCTGAAGTCCACCCAGATGGCGAGGTCCAGAAAGCCGTTCAAGATCATGACGGTGCTAATTGCTAGTTTCTTTATCTGCTGCCTACCGTATCACACGTTTGCTCTGATGGAACTCAACTACCAAAAATACAAAACCTTTCTCAATACAGCATCTACGGTTGCCCTCGCTCTCGCCAATGCCAGCAGCTGTCTGAACCCCTTTCTTTACGCGTTCATGGGGAAGGACTTTAAGAACCAGTGCAGTGCGCTTTTGACAAAGATTGAGAATGCAATTGACGAAGAAGAGGACAAGTACAGCCCCCGAGGGACAGGTGTTGCCAGCTTAGGGGACAGCAAACCTTTAAATGCTGTTAAGGGATGTTCAATCATTGTTTAACATCAACACCAATGTATGTGCTTCTGTCAGTTGATTATTTTATTTAATATGTCTTAAATAAAACTGTATTTTAATGAATTCTGTTTAATTAATTCAATACAGTTACATGTAGGTTGAAACAACAAATCGTGGTTGGTGTAGCTCAGCGGATAACACCACTACCCGCCAAGTAGCTACCACCACATGTGGGAGACTGGGGTTCAAATCCCAGTCTGGGTGACTATGCTGTGCTACACCAATAAGAGTCCTTGGGCAAGACTCCTAACACTACACTGGCCTACCTGTAATATGATTAACCTTGTAAGTCGCTCTGGATTTGAAAACTGGTACACCCCTGATTTTAGGTACCACTACCTTTGGCAGAAACAACTATACCTGTCTACAAGTTTCTGACATGGAGAAACCCCTCACAGTCTTTCAATCAGGCACTTGCATAATGCCTCCTTGTCTCCTGCTGCATTTCAACTCCAATGACAAAGAGCAAACCAGAAAAGAAATCTGAGGCTTAAACAAGTTCCCCTAAGATGTTTCTAATGGCGGTCTTTTCATTAACACCTGGTTTAAACGTGACAGGTTTAAGCTAGCGATACATGTAGGGATGTACTTACTTTATCCACAAAACTCAAATTCCTGCTTATTTCTATTATATAAAGGATTACAAAAATGTCACCAGTTAAACCACACAGCTGCACAAAAGTTTGTGAGCCCTTAATCATTCTGAATTTCTATCAATGGTGTTAAATTTGAATTTTGTCCATTCCTGTCAAAAGTTGAGCATGCATTTAAGGAGGATAAGGGCTGGGACAGACACTCTGCCAAAAACAACATCCAGCTAATAAATTCTGAAAGTTTAAAGAACAAAATAAAACAAATAAATAAATAAAGACATTTAGAATTTTACACCAAAATAGAGAAATGCATTATTACTAGTTATGAGTTCTGCCCCAGCTGTTACTCAGATTGCCCTGCAGATGGGTCCCTTGCACACTTATTCTCACCTGTACTCACAATCAGACTATCCCCAGAATACTGACTGGTTTCCAAAGCTACTAAACAAATGCTGTCTGTTTGTTTTCATGCCTTCTATATATACTCTCTTTATACTGCCTGTTTCTCCGTCTGATTTTCAGAAAACTGCACTGCTGGATGTTCTGATTTCTCTGTTTTGCTCTTTTTGGGTTTTGACTCTGCTTGACTTCATTGCATTTATGATTTAGGCCTGTAGACATGATTGTTTGCTTGCTGTACCTGTTTTAACTTACATTTGCAAATCTCTCCTTTGGTTTCTTAACCCACAAGAGCCCAGACCCATTTCTCCTTAGAGGAAAATAACGAAGGGTCAGTTATAAGATCATAAAAGATCAGTCTTATTGTGACAAAGAGGTCACACGGCGTCTTCTGTGTTATGGGGTCATAATGCTGGTAGCATATGTTACAACAACAATGATTTCATAACTGGTATTCCATCATGGTGTTCTAGAAATGGTGTCAGAATTCATCCATGTTATATAGAATATGGGTATATGTACTATAGAATAGGAGTAAATGTAATATAGAATACGCATATATGTGATATAGAATATGGGTATATGTAACATAGAATAGGGGTATATGTAATATAGAATATGGGGATATGTTATATAGTATATGGGTATATGTAATATAGAATATGGGTATATATAATATAGAATATGGGTATATGAACATTAGAGCTCTTAAATGGTTCGGAACCTTATGGGTACAAAAACAAGACTTTAAAATGAGCTGGTTTTGTCTCTAACTGCACTAACCAAGCACATTGCCATTTTCTAAATGAGGTCATATGTTCAACAACTGTCATGTGACTGCATCCAGGATGTTTGGTATACAGTAGGTCACTCAGGGACTCCATGTGTTTAATAGGATGTGACACATACGTCACTGTGGGCTCATATGAGTTAAGAGTCAGTGTTGCTAGATTAACCGCATCAAGGTGAATTTTGTCATTCAGGCTATACAACAAGTAGTGCACAGCTGAACGAGACTGCATTTCCAAATGTGTAAATACAAGTGCACACAGACAACAGAAAATTGAAAAAATTGAAAATCTTAAAAGTTCTTTTAAAAATATTGCACATCTGAGGTCAGTCTCATTATTCTGCAGTAGCAGTTATTTTGTTGTTATCAATCAATCAATCAATCAATATTTATTTGTATAGCACTTTTCCCTCTGTTTCCTGTATACTGTGTTATGAGCTCAATGTAAAGTCAGTCAAGGACCAGGTCTTCACTTCTTTGAGTTCTTTGTAGAATCCTCCCACACAATATCATATATTCACCACAATACATCCCATATTGCAAAAGTTGGGGCATTATGGGAAAAACACAAACACAAACAGAAAGACCTGTGTTAAACTGAAACCTGTACTAAAATCTTTACAATTGTGTAAATGTGTACTGATTCCACACTGCAAAAAACAAAATCTTAGCAAGTCAAATGATCTTATATTAAGACAATAAATCTTATTTTTTTCTCTGATAAGAATTTTTGTATTACAAAGCATTTTAAGTGTAAGATTATTTTGCTTATTTTTAGAACAATTACCTTGATCAGCCTTAGTTAGACGTTTTACCTCATTTTAAGTTATTTAGAGCTCAAAATAAGCACAAAAAGTAAATGTTCAAGGTATTATCATTTGTGCATCCATATTTAAAATACAAAATCAGGGCATTGTCACTTGTTTTAAGAATTAGGCTGCTTTTAAATTGTCTTACTTCAAGGATTTTGAGATGGGACCGAAAAACATTCAATATTGTTTATTTGTCATGATGCTTGCATCATGTATTACACAGACATGCACTAAGGAATTATAACATTACTTCACAAAAGTACTTCTTAGAAAGACATACAGAATCAATCTGCCACTAACAGCGAAGTGCTTAACAGGGCCGGTGCTTGTACAGGACCATCTCATTTATTTACCTCAAAACCCAAGAACTGGGTGCTCCAGTCCTGGAGGACCAGACTCCAGTACAGTTTGGTGATTTTCCTGCTTAAGCAGACCTGATTTAAATCTGTAATTACCAATGTTTTGGGCAGGGTGGAGAAGGAAAATAACCAAACTGTGACTCTGACCCCCATTTCACTTCTCATAATAATACTTCATAACAATACATATTCACAGTGTTTATTCTAACATTTACAGGAATCTGATATCACTAACCCAGTGATTAACATAGTGCTGGCAATTTAAATACATGAAAACATATTTGCATCATGGATGTAGTTTTCATATGTACACTTACGAATTTTTAGATGCTTTGTAAAGCCTAATGATATCAGCAAGTGAATACTTCACAGGAATATAGATATTTTCACTGTTGCAAAATGTGTAGTAAGAGGTGAAATCAACAAGACTGTCTGCCATCACAAGTTCATTTGCTTGTGCAAGGTAGGGAATTTCAACTGTATATGACAAGAAATCTTTGTCAAAGCACAGTGTGTTGTATGATTGAATCTCAAAACAACACAGTGTTGAATTTATGACAAATATATCTTGTATGAGACCAAATACAGGCATATCATCATCAGTGGCACTGGTAACAATAAAAGACTTTTGACTTACATACTTGTTGCCATTTAAAATAAGCCATTTGACAGACACTGCATGATCTATTCCTTCAATGTCAATGAAGTCTCTACATTTTTCTTGCAAATAAGTCATATTCTTCACCTCTGATGCTGGTCCTAACTCCTGCTCTTTGTTAAAAATAGGGTGGTCTAAAGTGTTAGCGTTCTGGCAACACTCATACATTTGACTGTGTTTTACCAAAGACTTACAGACATTTTTAAAGTTCAATTTTGATGACCATTTTTTAAAAAAACAATGTTTCGACTCAAACCGCATACACATGTGTCTAACCATTGGACCTAACATTTTAATCTGGGATGGGATATGAATCAAGTAATGGTGCTTCGGAGTGATGTTAATCTCAGGAAAAAGTTCTTTCATATGCTTCAAATGCTGCTCAATAAGTACTTTCAGATTTGATACAGTGTAAAGAGAGATAACAGGTGCAAAGATAATCTGAACAATTTCTATCAGTTCAAGAAGAAATTTAACAAACTGATTTCCTTCAACAGAATTAAACAAAAATGGCAAGATCTTAAGCAAAACAAGCATCTGTCCTGACGATTGTTTGATTTTGTTATCATTTGATGCCAGGGTGGCATATGTGATAGGGCATGGTTTATCTCTGACGTCTGTTAGAGCATAAGGAAAACCTAGAATGGCTGAATTAAAAGTATCTAGATCAATTTGTCCTAAAAGAACGAGCTGTTTCAGTACACGTTTAACTTCAAATTGAGCTATGCCTTCAAGTATAACATGCATTACATCCTGTGGTGTTTGCTGTATAAGATCAAAACCTGGAAAATTAACCAACTTGCTCTTTCTGTTTATGCCAAAGGTTGTTCTTAAACTGTTTCTTAAGAAGTCAGTGCTGGCCTTTTCAATTTCGTTGCACTGCCTAATATGTTTATCCAGAGTTCGTTTCACAAATTCATCCTCATTAAAGTAGTTCTGCATATCCTCAAAAGTACATTCACAATGTCTGCATTTGCTGTATGCAAATCCTACACCCTCTTTAAATCCACACAGTTCATGCTGAGCCAAAGTGTCTCCGCACAGGGAAATCACTGCACCATAAATTTCTCTTTTCCCATTACCTGTATGAATCTGAACACCACTGTACAAAAGAACCAGGTCTTCTTGAATTCTTTGTAATACTGCATCCACACCACACTCAGAGAGATCACTTGACTTTACTATGGCTAGAAGACGAATGGCAGAGAGCTTAGATCTGTATGTGGGATTGATATTTCCCAGTGTATAGTAAACCATGAGCAACTTGTTCTTTGCAGCACAAGAACCTAGAGGATTACACATCTCAATTTCATCAGTATATAACACAATCTGTAAAGCATCTGGTTTTGCTGAAAACAATGGATGAAATCTCAGTATATCCATCTACAATGTCATACAAGAATCCATCTCTGGAATTCTGTGGTCCATGATCAATCATGGCTAATATCTTCGGGTGAGACAAGAACTGTTCCAAACTTTTCACTAAAGGAATGTAATGAAAGGATATGTCATTGATGGCAAGGCCACTAGACCCTTTTCTTTTCACCCTGCAAGCTTTTTGGCCAATCTTAACTTCTTCTGATTCAACGACATTAAAATGTTCTTGTATTGCTCTGTTCCGCATGTGTGTTGTTGAAAGTGAGGCGAATGGGTCTTCTAACGTGTCAAATATCTCCATTGCTTCTTTTTCCAACTGACTCCCGGAACTACTCTGAAATACTGTTCTGATCCGCTCCTTCAGGCTGTTGATCAGCAACGTTTGGCACTGCTGCACTCCAGCTACAATTGTGTTCACACTGCTCTGAAACAATAACGACAAAATGTGGATTAACACCATTAACTCTAGTAAAATCCTACAGCAGTGCATAACAAGGGTCTCTGGACCATCAACATTAATACTTATGCAGGTGTCAATGATATAAAACTACCAATTTTTTTTTCTGCAATCCACTATGAGCACAAAACACACCTGTGACAGGTGATGTTTTTCTTTAGCTGTAAGCAGGAAAGCAGTTGTGTGTCGGGCCACAGTTCTGTCCTCTGAGTACTGTCGTGGACTAGTATCCTTAACAGGAAAAAAAAAAAAAAAAAACAATTAGTGTCCTTATTAATGTAGAAATGTGCAGTTGACAAAGACGTATTTAAGCATTTTCGTCAAGGGAACTTTGACAAGGTAATAAATTAACAGCAAGTGTTGTTTTTTTATCATGATTTGACCATAGATTGTTTTAAATATACTAATAAAGATATGTTTTACTTGCACTTTTAGCAAACTGCTACTTACCCCTGTATTTTCATGTCCGTTTTCAGTCAGTAAAACAGAGGGAGCAGATTCAGGTCCAGCTACACCCGCGAGCGACTCCGTGGGGATTTCCGCCGCTGTATCTGCTGGCGCTGGGTCTGAGGCCACAGTTGTGCCCTCACTGTTGAATCCTGAGTATACTGATAACCCAGTATCAAAGTTCCCAAAATGGTCAAATGTTCTTGTCCTACGTGTTCCCCTGCTGCCTTTACACGACTGTAATCGACGGTCGGTGCCCCCATGTGTCTGTCTGTCCGTGCACCTGCTCCAAGTGGTCCTCAACAAGTGCTGGGAATGGGTTCGCTTTATATGGTACCAGAAAGAATTGTAGACTCGATACTCTTTGGTACAGCCATCAATGCCGCATTTAACACGGAAATCTGGGCTGTGACTATGCGCTAAATTGATGTGGCTCAGTAAGGACTTCAGTGTTAAAGTCACAAACACGCAACAGATTACACAACGCCAAATCATTTTAACAATTAAAATTTCGCAACGAATAAGTACACAACCTACCACGATCCAAGCCAAAGCGAAAAGACCGCGAAGAGCCCCTGGGAGGACGCTTTACATGATAAAAATAAGAGGGGTGTTTAGCAGCTGGTTAAACAGTCAAAGTAATGTTGAACTATTTACGTTTAATGTCATTTTGTTTCAGAGCTGTAATTAATTTAATATATTTTATTAACTCAAACAGTTAACCCAAAGCGTGCTGCATTATCAAATTAATCATTATAAAATGTCCACCCCCTTTTAAATCACAAGATGGCACGAATTATTTTACGATACTGCGTTGTGATGCCTAGTAGTGATTGACACCCGTGTGTGTGTGTGTGTATGTATGTGTGTGTGTGTATGTGTGTGTATATATATATATATATATATATATGTATATATATATATATATATATACACATAATAAATAATTAGATAATGATTTTTATTACTGTAAACATATAATTGTAGTCAACTTTACTGTTAGCTTGTTGGCTATTGTGTAAATCACTCCACTGCAGTTAAGGTTGTGTAGCTTGATTATTACATTTAGTGTCTTTTTTAACTGAACATTTTTGTGTACAGCTGCCAACATCACTGAAGATCAGCTAGCAGAACTCTCTCGTGATGACATCAGAGATCTCTTACCAGGTCCTGAACATTTTTTCCGCAGGAAAGCCATGTGGCTTGTGGCTCATCAAGATGAGGTACATATTGTGTCCTTTGTAATTGTGTATAGGTCAAGTAATGCACTTTACAAATTAATGATAGTATCTGTTTGATTATGATAGTATCTGTTTTTTCTTTATAGTGCTGTCACAGTTTTGACTGCAGCACCTCTAGATCCAAAGACACTGAGCCCAGTACTCCATGTTCCACTGGTCCCAGTACTTCCATTACTTCTAAACCAAATCCATCCAAAGTCATGAAAATGCCTAGCCTCGAGTACGTGGTCTATACTGACTCCGAGTTAGACCAAGCAAGAAAGCATTACTTTGAAAAGCAACTCGCTGGGAAGGAACAAGAGTGCTCCCTCTCCAAAGAACTCCGCTGTCGACTGATTCGGAACACAGTGACCAACATGATATCTGTTCTGCGGGCTACAGTAGAGGACTTCGCTTATCCATCTAAACATGACATAATTGCTATGGCCAAACGTTTGGTGGAGTACTATCCAATGTTGCGTGATCGATCTGTCTTATGTAAATATGAATGGGTGAGTAATGTCTTGTTCTATTTAGTGATACATAAATAGACTGAGTATGAGTATGTGTAAAGTAATTTCATACCAATTCTGGTACCATAGACAGTAAGCTACTTTAGAGTTAACATGTAAGCAGTTTCTGCTTTGTTAGCCTCCACCCTTTTTGGGGAAGTGGTTGTGACTGTGTTTGTATGTGTTTAAAAATAAGCTAAAATTGCACAGTGTATGTCTTGCGGGAATATACCAAGACAGGATGTTTAAGTGATCGAGTTGGTGTCAGCAGCAAAGCTTGTGTGCTATCAGGTGGTAAGGTATCACTGCATTTTTATCTTTTAGTAAAAGGAAATGAGCATCGTTTTGGGCTGTTACTTGATAGCAGTATTAGTATCTACGCATTTATAGTTCTACCTTTTAGTAATTATTCTGGATTACTTCAAGTTAATCATAGAGCTGGGTGTGGGTTGTTGGTACGTGTCAGCATTATTTAAGGTACTGAGCCATAAATTGAAAAATTGAAAATATGTTTCAGGAAACAATTACTAGATTGCTGATGAAAAGACTCCAGAACGTGAGAACCCCCCGGAAGTCCCGTTCATCTGAAAAGAATACCCCAAGTTCTGGAACGAAAACCAAAGCAGGGGTAAAGGGACGACAGCTTGAATTTGGATCTGGATCAAAGGACAGTCCGTGCAGTGTGTTGCACGATTATGATGCAGATTCCAGTGGCTCCACTGTGCTTCTTAACAAGTCTCCATTCAGGTCTAGTACACCAGAGAGCAGTGAGCAGGAGGAAGCCTGTAAGTGCCTTATTTACTTTAATAGTCAGAAGTTTTAATGTCTTCTCTCATTTGGCTGCTATTGGTGTTTGGGTTGGAAAATATATATTAGGGCTCCCTAATACTTGGTGCTGTGGGTTATAGTTGCCATGAAGAGTGTTTTTATATTTGGTCTGGTAGGTACTATAGTAGGTATTTTTTGTTATTTGTGTAGCTCTAAGAGTTAATTGACAAATATTCAGTTAACTGCAGGGAACAAAAAAGGTATTTCACTGATTTATGCATTGTAATTATTTTCAACAGAAAGAAAATTTTAAATTGGTTTTAAAAAGTTACTGCCCAAAATGTTAGTAAGCTGAGGCTATTTTGTCTGATATTTGAGAGCCTCTAACAGACGTGATGTACAAGAAGACACGTCCTACCCTCTGCCTATTGGGTGTTTTTCTTGTCTTCGAGTCTGCACTGCGCACTGTTTTGTGTAGATCAAAATGGAAATAAGCTGTTTTGCTTTATTTGTTTTAATCCTTGGTGATACTTGTATCTACACTTATTGTCCTGTTTATCAGATCCACTGACCATATAGGTTCACTTTATAGTTCTCCGAATACAGACTGTAGTCCATCTATTTCTTTGTATACTTTGCTAGTGCCCTTATACCCTCTTCGGGGTCTGGGCCTCCAGGTAAAGTGGACAGTGAGTGTAGACACAAGGAAGTGAACTTAATGAAGTGGCCAGTTACAGCATGTGCAACTGGTTGATTTTTATAAAAAAAATAATAATAATAATTAAATGAGGACTTAACAATTTGCTTACAATTTTTATTTACATTTTCAAACTATCACATTTGTTTTGCTTCAGGTCAAAACATTCAGCTGGACAGTCCACAAACCCAGGCACGGCACTACAGGACACTCCAGGAAATGTACAAGACCAAAAAAAATAAAAATAAAAGTGCTGTAGTCCAGCTCCTTGACTTGGAATTTCAGTCCCGAAGGGCATTTATTGATTCAGATGTCATGAAGGAGCAAGACAGGCCCACCAAAGTCTTGGAGGCATACCCTTGTTTCAAGGAAATTGATCATGTAAGTGGTTCGCATTTGCAAAAATTCTCATTCTTTTGGATCCATAAAAAAAAAAAGTGTGTGTATTTATATTTATTTATGTATATATATATATATATATATATATATATTTATTTATATATATATATATATATATATATATATATATATATATATATATATATATATATATATATATATATATATATATAATTTATTAATGACACAATGCAGATGTTTTATTGTCTTGAGTTTAACCACTGTCACACTCTGAGGCTCTTTGTCTTTAGGTGTAATTGGTGAAGAGCAAGTTCACCTATTCATTATATTAAGTCTCTCTTTAATATGCACAACATTTAAAATATGCTGTGCCTAGTCCTTATCAAGACTGTGCAAATAATCAGAATACAATTATGATTTCAATTGATTTCTTAATGCAGTGTGAATTAAAATACCATAGATAATGCAGCCTTTGCACTCTGACAAGAATTTTGTAAAACTGTGCAAGCGGTTCCCCTTATTTGTTTTGCCCAGGTAAAATTGTCAACTGTGACTACTGTCATACCTCAGTTTGTGTACATTTGAGAGATTGCTGCTGTGATTCCATAGCACACAATTTGTCACATTTTTAGCCTAAAGTGAATGAACTGTTAAATGTGTAAGTAAGGTCAGACCCTTGAGAGGGTCATCCCTATATTTTGTAGCAGAATAAGGACCACAGTAAAGCTGCTTTGTCTGTTTGTATGAAAAGTTGTGCTGTGTTTTATTTCGAAGTGGTATGCTTTGTTAAAATGATCTTTTTAAATATGAATTTTTGGGGAATCAAACTTTTTTCCTACAAGGCCTCAAAGAATTGTGACCATTAAGATATAAATTAGTAACTGAATAAAAAACAAGAATATTTAGTTGAAGTTCTCTGAAATATTTTGTCATGGTATTTTTGATTATTTACAGGTCATGGATGAGTTGCAGAGGATTCTTCAACCTAGCAATCACAAGTACATCGGAGAACTGAAAGAAAGATGGAAAGTATTCTGTTCAAAATTACAGTTCTATGGAGTCATGAAAAAGATTATGAGGCCACCAATGACTTTAGATGAAGGTAAATTCAATTAAATTAATTTCTCAAAGGACTGGCTTTCTTTGGAATTGTTATATAACCATTTGACCTAAAATGTCTGACTGCCAAACACAAAGTGCATGCTTTTGTGGAAAGCAACACAAAATGTTGACAAAAAAAAGATGTTAAAAATGAATTCATGTGTATGAGAGTATCTTATCAAATACTCTCTTAACTAAATAAATGTTTTAAAGCACATTTTTATTTTTTATAATGAACTGCATTCCTAAAATGCAAAAGAATTCTCTGTAAATTCAAACTGGGATCAGATTTTCTTGCAGTAAAATTACTACATGTAAATACTGAAATGTTGAATCAGAATGCATTGTATTGGACATCATGAATAGCTAGTAAACTGCAATTCTAAACAATTATCAACATTTGATTTATTGTTTATGGTTGGATTTAGAATAAACCTGAAGGTCTAGGACAAAACCACATGTGGATTTATTCTAAATCCTGTAATAACCCTTTACAGACATCAAGGAAGTTCTGGTTTAAAAAAAAACAATCTGTAGTGTGATTTCAGTTTTAGTAAGACATTGCTTTTCTTTTTAATTCTTTTTTCAAACAGTGCAACAATCCATTGAGATTTTGAAGGGCCTTCCAGCACTCTTCCCATCAGGAGTTCCACCACCAAAGAAACTGGGGCAGCCAAGTGAGGCTCTGTTCCATATTCTCATGGTAAGTGTTGTCAGTTGTTATTCATTTATTGTTTTTATAGTTAATTGAGTAAAACTGAACTGTTTTGCAAAAATCGTAATTATAATTTGCTCTGTCCATGCCTGTGGTTTACCGTCCCCTTGGGTTTTTGTTTTTTCAGCCCTCAGAAAATGCTGCTGCCTTTTTAGGTAGACATCCTCTGTCTAGCCCCCTTCTTCTCATTGACCAGGAGAACTGCATGATCACTATTGGGAAAAACCCAGTGACAACATTTCCCAAAGACCTGCTGCACGAAGGCATTCTGTATGTCATGGCCTACTATTACGCACTGCATTTGACATATCCCAAGTGCATTGCCACACTTCTTTCGGTGTTGCAGACTGAAGTGTTAGGTGACGTGCTGCATGAGCAGGATTCCACTGCTTCTTACAAGAGAGCGCTGTCAGAATGGAAAAGGTTTGCAAATTAATATTCAGCAAATAAAACTGAATATTGAATACTGTTATGCCCCACATTTGACATTCCTAGTGAACTGTCACCCTTTTATCTGTGTTGCAAACTGTTAGCTGATAATGTATTAACAGTATTCTATTGTTAATTTTACATAAGAGTTGTCCCAAAAAGTTTGCTAATTAGTTTTAGATTTTGGCAGAGAGACCTGTTGTTTATTTCATGAGTTTAATGTGCCATACCAAAAACATGTACTTTAATTTTAAAGCAGGACAGGATTCAAGATGAAACATTTTTGTTCATGTTTCAGTGCATTTTTTTATTTTAAGTTTAAAGATGGCACATGAAGACCAAGCAATGTTGATGCTTAGGACATTAGTAAGAGGGCCTTGAATCTGGGATATTTTTTTGTTTGTTTTTTATATTGTTTGTTAAAACAATCTCAGATGCTGCCTAAATATGCTTGTTGTGGTATATTTGTATAAAGCTGCCATTTTAGTGCACTTGTGGTGTATTCAGATCACGCCGTCTTGATAGCACACTTGTTAAAGTTAATAAAAAAAATATGAAATCACAATTTTGATTTTCTGCTGCTTCTTTGAAAAGCAAATTTGGCTTATGATGGCTTAATTTGAGTGTCAAGTCCATTATTTTGAGGCTTGGATTACTAGCAATATAGTCTTACCAAGAGACTTGTCTTAGTCTTATATTGAGTCCATATTTCTTATTATTGTGCATTAAAACTGAAGTTTAAAAATGCTTTATTTACATTTTTTTGTACTAGTTTTAAGACATTTAGTGTGATGTGAAGACTTAGATATTATTGCTTATTTTAAGAAATCTTACTAAGTAAAATTTGCTTACCCCATTGGCAGATTTTTTTGCTTAATGTAAGTATTTACTTCTCATTTTCAGTATATTTTTTCTCGTTTTTGTACAGTCCTTTTTTGCAGTGCAAATATGACGCCAACAACACGTCTCAACAATCTAGGGGCACGCCAGACCATAATACAAGTTTCCATTGTGTGTCAGAGGAGCATTAGCCCAGCAAAAGCATCTCGGGATAGTCTTAACTTGGATTTGTGAATTGAGTAGCAGTGTATAACTCACTTCCTCTTCATATAGCTACTGCAGACAGATATCAAAATGTTCTTATGATGTACCAGAGCACTCAAACACTAAAGCTACAGCAGACATGTTTTCGTTTTCAAGTACTGTCAGGACAAATAGCGAGAGTACGGAGTGGTGGAAGCATGGCCTTAACCGAGCTATTTACTGCAGGAGTCTCTTCCCAGTGATTTGAGTAATATTCCATTTTTTAAAAAAAAGATTACATAATATTATCGAACAAGGCAGCAATCATTAGCCACAGGCACTAGCTGACTCTCTGTGACACAGCCCTACCAGTAATTTCTGTCTATTCAATAGATTTTCTGAACCACATGTGGGTGGAAATGGAAATTTCACTGTCAGCACTCTGGATGTTGGATCGTTGTTATACTATCAGTAAAAGGCAGCAGCTCCCAGCACTGGCCATGCGTATGTTAAATATCGTTGCTATTCAAAGAAAAACATATATCTCCATTGCTGTTGATTGTGGTTAATAGTTTTCTGTATCATTGGAACACAGCAGCTGCTGTTCACATTGTGTGAAAACTTCATGATGAATGGGTTAACGGAAAAGGCCTTAAATCATTTCGCAAAAACGTCTGGTTCCATTGACTTGCATTAAAATTAAACTAGGTTTTTGGTCTCTCCTGTAAAGTTGCCATTTTGGAGATACTTGCTTATTATTTGGAGAGTAAAAATATGCACTCATTGATAGATTGGCATGAGAAATGCCACTGTCTACTTTGAGAGTGAACAAGAAATTGTTTTCAGAGCACAGCGGAAAAAGGCCTGTAGATCTATAACGGTCACGTAGCATCTAATTACTGATATTTAATTAGATAACACATTCGCACTGTGAAAAAAAGTCTTATTATCCAAATAAAGATATTATTATGCAGTTAATCTGAATATCACAGGCACCCAGTTACCCACCATTCAGGACATCTATCATAAGCGCTGCCTGGGCAGGGCGAGGAATATCATCAAGGACGTTTCCCACCGAATCATGGTCTTTTCACCCTCCTCCCATCTGGCAGGCGCTACAGGAGCCTCCACTCCGCACCAGCAGACTTAAGAACAGTTTTTTCATGAGGCTGTGTGTCTCATGAACGCTGCATGGTCACTTTAATTTACATTGCACTCCCTCTACTGCATCCTCGCACCTTCTGTACTGTTACTGCACTTTATTCATCACCAAGCCTCGTGTTTACATACTGTACACTCATGTTTACAGACTGTTCTTATATTATCTCTACCTCAGATGTTATTTTCATTGTGTACATACTGTCTACTTGCACTAGTCTTACAGTTGAAACATTCATTGTAAATGCTGCTCTATACATTCATATATATGTATATAGATATGCTTATTTATGTATATATTTATTACTATGGCTCTTTATGTAAATAATACTGCACTTGCACTTCTGGTTAGATGCTAACTGCATTTCATTGGCTCTGTACCTGTACTCTGCACAATGACAATAAAGTTGAATCTAATCTATCTAATCTAAAGAGACTAATGGAGAGTTTTGTTGTTTGTTTTAGGCCAGTTGACATTTTAATGAATGCTCCTTGTTGTAGATGCAGGATGGATCTGATCTTTGAAGGCTGGATAACTGACAGAAGTCGCATTGATGTGCTGTTTTTATTGTACATTTAATGTTGTTTTGATATTAATTAGATGAATAAACAACAGATTAGACCCCTGATAACTGAATGTTTCTCACCTAGCCCCTCCCGCACCTGTCCACTCACCTGCTGCTCATCCCTAATAATTATCCTCCCCTTTAAGTTGGCCTTCCGATCCCTAGGTGTTTGTGGAGCATTAACCACCATACTGGCTTCTGTGAGAGCTTCAGTGTTCCTGAAAATCCCCTGGTTAACTTCTGTTTGTTGTTTAAGACTACTCCCTCAGTTCCAGGTCCTTGACTTCTCTGGCTCTTAGTTCGGTGTTTTGGAGATCTTCTGAGCGTTTTTCTCTTTTGAGACCTTTTGCTTTGAACAACTTCTGGGCGTTACTGTCTTTGGACTCTTTCTGTTTGTGTATTTGCTGCTGCAAATAATTGGTCAAATAAAGCCTACCATTGATCCGACACCTGTGTCTGGCCTGCCACCATTACATAGCCTCACATTTTAACTTTGGTACTATCTATTTTATGCTCATTTGATACATTATACCACACAAATGTCATAAGCAAACCTTCAAGAAAATGTGTGGGCCAATATTAACAGTGTGTGGGCTAATACTGTGTTGTTGTTGTTCCAACCAACTAGTTTGAAGAAAGAATTTGAACAGTAGCTTCCTGTGAGTTACTGTAAAACTGCATGACATTTTTTCACTGAACATTTAGGGAAGTTGAGCAACATGCCGGTTGGTAGCTGAATAATTCAGTTGTGAAATTGCTTGAGAATATGTGTTTGCTTGTAAAATCATTTTTCTTTTTTTTCCAGACTTCAACCACAAGCATTACCATCATCATCTCCAAAGTCATTACTCAACAAGCATACTTAATCACCCCAGGACCAGTTTAAAATAAGACTACCCTGATAAAGGGTTTATTAATGATTGATAATCAGGTAAATTATGAACAGTTCTGAATAATTATTGAATGGTTTAACACTTACAACACCCAGAATGAGCAAGAGTTATAACGAAGCCACATCCATTTGTACTATTTAACCCCAGATCTTGCTGGGTTTTTCTTTTTCTGAAGTTTAAACCTTCTGAACATTAAAACTGTCAGCTTTATCACATAGCTGTTAACAAGTTTAACCATGCAACCGCTGTATAATCGCTTACCATGGATGTGTAGTCATTAATTGTCAATGCGGCGCACATTAACATATACGTTACCATATAATTCATATTTAAAAGTTTTTATTTATATTTTTGACCTTGAGATTTTCAGCATGCCATCTCACATCTTCCTTATGATTGTTAGAGGTACTGATATAAAGACGCAAAGATGCTAACGTACACTGAATGTACTATTGTAATCCTTGTGGTTGGGTGCAATTTTCTTTCGGATTGCATTCTTCATTTACTGGCTTACTGCTGGCCACTCCCACATACAGTACACTTAAAAGACTTGGACAAACCTTCTCATGCAATAGTTTTTTTTATTTGTTAGTATTATTAATTTTTACATTGCATAATAATAAGGACATCAAACCTATGCAGGAATATGTAGTAAGCCCTAAAGTGTTAAACTAACCGGAACATGTTTTAGATTCTTCAAAGTAGCCACCCTATTGCACAACATGGCTCTTCTTCTTGGTCAAATAGCATTTACACGGCTTGAAGGTGGACCCCACATAAACCAAATGGGATGGGAGGGATCTGTAGAATGCTGTGGTAGCCATGCTGCTTATGTTTGCCTTGAAGTGTCAACTTTTCTGAACCACATGTGGGTGGAAATGGAAATTTCACTGTCAGCACTCTGGATGTTGGATCGTTGTTATACTATCAGTAAAAGGCAGCAGCTCCCAGCACTGGCCATGCGTATGTTAAATATCATTGCTATCCAAAGAAAAACATATATCTCCATTGCTGTTCATTGTGGTTAATAGTTAACATGCTGCTTATGTTTGCCTTGAAGTGTCAACCCCACCCCCAAATGTACCCCAACACCAGCACACCTCCTTTTCCATGCTGCATGGTGGGGTGCTGTCAGTTTGTGGTTTCTGAGGCTGGTAACTCTGATAACATGTCCTCTACAAGAGAAGTCACTCTTGGTCTTCCTTTCCTAGGCCAGTCCTCTTGAGAGCCGGTAGTGTTCAAGCTTCTTGCAATTTTCCTGCATCAACTGACCTTCATGTCTTAAAGTAATGATGGACTGTCCTTTCTCTTTACTGAGTTTAATGGTTCTTGCTAATATATGGATTAGAAGAGTAGTGGAATAGGGCTACCGTGTACCAACCCAACCTCTGCACAGCACAACTGATGGTTTCAAACAATATAAGAAGGCAAGCAATTCCATAAATTAACTCTCAACAAGTGACATTGGTTAATTCCAGGTGACTACCCTACGAAGATATTTACTACCCCATGAATTCAGCATGTGCTCCTTCATAGTGTTGATGTCCCCAACCTTAATCTACAACGTATAAAATATATATATATATTTTTTTAAATGACTGAGAAGGTGTATCCAAACTTTTGACTCTTATCTTTGGCCTGTGAAAACAATGTCAAGTTATTAACGCCATTTGAAAGTCTTACTAACACTAATAGCTGCTAAAAGTGGCCCTTCCTGTAAAGCGTAAAACAGATGACCAATCATTGAGTCACAGTTCCAGAACTGAGAAAATAAGAATTATGTTAGGGCACTGGAAACTGGATTCTTACTGTATCTGTAGCCTGCCTATACAATGTCATATTAACGTGTTACTAACACTTAAGTGCTAAAAAGGAGCTTTATTGTAAAGCCAGTCCCTGAGACGCAATTCCAGATATAAGGAAACTAGAAAAAAGTTAGGGGGATGGAAAAAATAATTTTAGGTTTTAATTGCACAATAGGATACGACTGAGGAGTGCAATCGAGAACCAAATTCTGAAACTGTCATAACCTAATATGTATAAAGCTTTTATTACACTCAAAAACTGAATTGTGTTTTCTCAGTGTGAAAATATTTTTGGAAGTGTGCAAAAATGAAAAGATAATAACACAAAAAATAACACAAAATGCTGATGCTCAAAAGAAATACTCATGTTGACAAAGTACAATAATCTGGATTGTAGGTGCTTTTTTTTTTTTGCAAAACAATATTTTACCATAAAGTGTGTGAGGCAGTTAATTTTCAAACTTTTAAAAGAAAATATTTATATACAGTATACACACATATACAGGGGTTGGACAATGAAACTGAAACACCTGTCATTTTAGTGTGGGAGGTCTCATGGCTAAATTGGACCAGCCTGGTGGCCAGTCTTCATTAATTGCACATTGCACCAGTAAGAGCAGAGTGTGAAGGTTCAGTTAGCAGGTAAGAGCACAGTTCTGCTCAAAATACTGCAATGCACACAGCATTATGGGTGACATACCAGAGTTCAAAAGAGGACACATTGTTGGTGCACGTCTTGCTGGCGCATCTGTGACCAAGACAGCAAGTCTTTGTGATGTATCAAGAGCCACGGTATCCAGGGTAATGTCAGCATACCACCAAGAAGGACGAACCTCCACCAGCATCACGTAGTGACCTGGCCACTATCCTGCAAGAAGAATGGCCTTAAATCCCTCTGACCACTGTGCAGGACTTGTATATGTCATTCCCAAGACGAACTGATGCTGTATTGGCCGGAAAAGGAGGCCCTACACCATACTAATAAATGATTGTGGTCTAAAACCAGATGTTTCAGTTTCATTGTCCAACCCCTATATATATATATATATATATATAGTTTAAATAAACTACATTATCAACATTTGTGTCTTTATTAAGTTTAAAGAGGAGCTATTTATCCTTAGAAAATCACAAAGCTTCCGGACTACCGAAGTTTTATCAGTCAAAACAACCATCTACACTTGTGCTTTTTCAGACATCACAAAAAGGAATCTAAAAGTACATAGATACACAGACCATTGTAACACCAAAAAGTATTTCCCAAACCTCTGGGAGTAAAAGTACTGATCTAGATTATATTCCCATCACTAAAGTTTTAGTCTGAATGAAGGAAAGAACTGCAGATGAGGCACAAGGGCATTTAGTAGTATGTTGGGAAATGTGCAATGTGTAAGAGTGACGTACTTGTGCATTGTTCTTGTGTTGCAATTACTACCATTTCCACACGGCTGTTAAATTAGCCTCTAGCGCTAACTTGTCTAAATTACTTCTTTTTATTTTTGTCTCCCTGGTCTGGCTACATACTAATGCACAAGTTTTTTTAGCATACTTCTTAATAGGACACAGAGCGTAAGAGGTACCCTCAAAAAGTTTACACAGACACTAAAAGTTTCTTTACGAACAGACACCAAAAGGAGGATTGTACATAGACAATAAAAAAGTACTTTACACAGACATTACAAAGGACTTTACACAGACTAAAGGCCTAAAGGCCTTTACACAGATACTAAAGGACTTTACTTTACACAGACACTAAAGGACTTTACACAGACACTAAAGGACTTTACACAGAGCCTAAAGGCCTTTACACAGACACTAAAGGATTTACACAGAGTGTAAAGGACGTTACACAGACACTAAGGACTCTATTGTCATACTTTATAGTGTATCTTTGTCTCTATCTGTATAACTCTATCTTGTGCTTCTCTTGTTACTTCTGTGTACATTTGTATATCTGCTATTGGATGCTGTGAATTTCCCTCTGGAATCAATAAAGTATCTATCTATCTATCTATCTATCTATCTATCTATCTATCTATCTATCTAATATATTCAGCAGGTTCATTGACGCCAAAAGTAATCTTTTTAACTGATCTGCAGGGCATCTTTCCCACTGCGGCGGTGTGTAGTGAGTTTAAGGTAGTTATACTGGCTGACTCCTCGGCAGCAAGATCGTGTTTCTGTAACACATGTAACCCAATTTTTAAAAGAGAGGTGCCAAATCAGAAGTTAACAGAAACCCCTCTATTTCCATGGCTGGAGCATGAACAAAATGCTCCAGTTGCACAACATTGCTGCTAGTTTGTCTACAGTAGAACCAGTCCTTCACTTCATTAGTGTGTATCATTAGCCGCCTCCCATCACTGTCAGTGTCAGACTCATGTCCTCTTTAAGAAATGGCAACTACAGCCAAAACATAAAATCACTTTATGAATGTGAGTTACGCTTTCTGTTTCTGTGGGCCCTAAAAGTCCCATACATGTTGTGATTGAATGTCACAATCAGTGAATTTACAAAATGCAGTTTCATTTCTCTTTAGATGAGTATTGATATGAACACAATAATGCTTTTCAGATGGAAGCTCGGTACATGCACACAAATAAATGTCAGCTAAAAGTGGACAGCTGACCGTGCTCAGGACCAGAGTGTATTGCGTGCATCTAAATGAATAAAAAATAATTCTAAAGCTTTCATGGACAAGTTTTGATAACTGCAAGGGTAATGGCCATAATGTTTGTGGTGCAATCTGTAATGTTTCAAAAATTAAGATCTGGGGTACAGGAAAATACCACAGTCTTCCAAATTTCTTCAAAAACAGGGTTTTATATTTGTATGTGTTCAGTCTAAAATTCAACAGGAAGCTAACTCCAGATATTCATCTGCCCTACATATATATCACTCTAGATAGCTTCCTAAACCTTGTACAAAACTGAGGTTTCACAAGGTGAAGAGAGGGCAAGTAGTGTCACTCCTACAGTAACCTGTAAGCAACGGCCATGCACTGTGTCTAACCTGAGTTGCTAAGATGCTGTGCAAGGTGATTTTGTTTTAGAGAATTTGAGAACTAAATAAATTATAAGGAGTCTTCTTACTGCTTGCATTATCAATATTTTAATGATGTTCTTATGCTGATTTTGTTAGAATGTAACTGGAAGGGAAATATGAGGTTTATTTTGAGATATATATATATATATATATATATATATATATATATATAAATATATATAATATATATATATTATATGTATATACTATATATATCTATATATCTATATATATATTATATATATATATATGTCATATTAATATATATATATATTATATATATATATATATATATATATATATATAAAAATGCTTAACTGAACATAAACCGTTTTATTTACCTGCAGTAAAATCAGATTAGATTCTGTCAAAATCCATTCTTCACAGCTGAATGTTCACCATCCATAGCTAGCTATATTATTACAGTAATATTTCAACATCTTAATATTTCTACTGTATTTTATTCAACTTGGGTTGTCATATACATAGTGTAATAATTGAAATTACAGCTGATATTTGTAAAGTAATTTATTACCAGTAAATTACCATTCATCTATGGTCTTTTCACCCTTCACCCTCCTACCATGTGGCAGGCGCTACAGGAGCCTCCGCTCCCACACCCGCAGACTTAAGAACAGTTTTTTTCATGAGGCTGTGTGTCTCATGAACGCTGCACGGACACTTTAATTTACATTGCACTCCCTCTACTGCATCCTCGCACCATCTGTACTGTTAATGCACTTTATTCATCACCAAGCCTACCGTATACACTCTGCACAATGACACTAAAGTTGAATCTAATCTAATCTACTACAGTAATATGGCATAAATTATTGTTATCAAACTTTTACAATAATTTTCTGTAAAAAGTACAATAAAGTGTATGGTACCATGTATGGTTGACTCCACTTTTGTAAAGTAAAGCAGATCATCTTAAACTGAAAGTTTAAAGGTGAATAACAACTTCAGTTAACTTTGTGTTGCTATGGAGATTTATTTTATTTTCCTGCCTGTGCTTGTTTCAATACGTTGCTTCTAAACCAGCCAATCAGAGCATCATCATCATCAAAATATTAATGAACACAAGGGCAAAACAGCTCATTTCATTCTAGGATTCAATCCTATGCTGTAAATGGGCTTGTAATATCACATATAGGCATTTTCTATAGACATCAAAGAGCAATTGAAATGACTAATATTAATGCATGAAGTCTGTGACTCCTTTAATATGTCTGTCATAAGCTTCAAGTAAAACATGAAAATTGTATCTTACAGACGCTCTTAATGTCACATTACTAGAATCCAAACAACATACGTGAGCTTAAATTCTAGGAACTAAAAACTGCACAGACAGGAAGTGAATGTCACAAGAATGTTACATAACGACTGTTCATCATCATAAACAACAAGAAGTCACCATCTAAAAGCAGCTCACAGCTCCTGAAAGGTACGCTATTTTTATCGTCCCAGAAACCAGACAAAAAGCCATGTGTATTTCACCACCTACATTGTATATGAAATTTTGGATGCCACTGGTCAAGAGATGATTTGTGATGATTTGTTTGTTTTCTAAGTGAAAGTGAAAGTGGCATTCAGATATATAAAGGCTGATAGCCAGACTTCCTTAAAATTTTTAAATCTTTCTATATAATAGAACAGTGCCTGTCAAAAGTTTAGACATAAACATAGGTGCAGCAGTTACAGGCGCCAGATTTAAAGTGCCAAGAATTAAAGAATTAAAAAGAAAGGTTTCAGGTTTTTGGTGGGAACACATTCAATGAGATTTGCCTCATAACCACTTTTACCCTATATAACATTAAGCCAGGTTTTATCTATGCACACAGTGCTGGTTAGACCTAAACACTGCAGTCCAAAAGTTGAGTCATTGCATGTGTCAGACAAGCTTTAGAAAATTCCAGCGAAAAATTCATTCACAGTTAATATTACGAACAATTCTCAAATCGTTGCTGTCCAAAGAAAACAAGTATCTCCAAAATGGCAACTTTACAGGAGAGGCCAAAAACCTTGTTTAACTTTAATGTAAGTCAATGGAACCAGACGTCTTTCCAAACAGTTTTGGGCCATTTAAGTTGGTCCATTCATCATGAGATTCTCACTCATTGTAAACAGCAGCTGATGGGTTCAAATGATGCATAAAAGTAAAAATGGACAAAAGTGGAGATACATGTTTAAAAATGAGACCAGCAATCCCAGAGGCGGAGAAATAGACATTTGAATAATGTATTTGTTCACTCTACTAGTACAATATAATTTGCCCATACACCACATTTAGCCTCTATTCAGTGGACTGGTTCCAACCATTGTGTTACGAAGAACCAACAAAATAAAAATAAAAGTTTTTTTTATTATATATCTCTACATTAAAGAGCATTTTATTACAGTTGTATCAATGTGTCAAAACAGAGCACAACACTGAGCTAACACAACCTGATGTGCCAATGTGACACAATGATGGATCATGAAGATTAGCTGATGGTGTTTGTCTGAATGGCCATTTCAACGTTTTATGAAAAAAACATATGGTGTCCAAATGTAGAAGGCCAATATTCACAAATGCAATCACACAAAATAGGTATGTAATATTAAGCTCTCATACAGTTTGAAAACTGAAACAGATAGCGAGTCTCAGACTACCATATATAACCAGCAGAATATCCCATGACCCGAAAGCAGGAACCGGTTCCCATCAAAGAACCCAACATGCTCTGCACCCCTAGTAAAGACTGGTAAAAGAAGGCCATGAGAAAATGTGTTTATGACTAATAGTCTTAGACCACACACACACACAAGGCCAGAAAGATGTATCACAGTTCATATGACCCAAACTGGAACTGAAGCTGTTTTAGTCATACATATTTCACAATCATCTAAACCCACATTTTCATACACTAGAGCATGCCACAGAGTGTACATATGCAAACACTTCTGTGCTTAAAGCAGAAAGCACTCAGAAATCCAACCTGCTCAAAGTCTCATTGCATCTTACCCTACAACAATACGTTAAAGACTCTGTTCATTGGCTTAGAAGGTGGACTCATGGCATAATTAGACTGGGACATCATCTACAAATAATCAGCACAATGCTATGTTGTTTAAAAGGTGAAAGCACAAGCTAGCTTTTAAACAGCTCCTACTTTCAGATGGCTCATAATTAAATAAATTAAAAGTTCACATTCACAATTCAAAGTCACTCTCGGGGGCACTACTGTTGTAATTTCTTCCTTTGGTGCCAGCTGAAGAGAGGAGACCACTCTGGTTATGATCTTAGCTTACTGTGCTTGGTTTCCAGAATGTAGTCTATGGATAAAAGCATAGGGGTGGGCTTTTATACAGTTATGCTGTTAACGTTCCTGGGGTCTCAAATCTCCCCAAAGGGTTCTACCTGTCTCAGGCAAAGCAAACCATAGAGACCATTTTGACTGTCGTGTGGGCAAACCGTCCCTAAGAGGGAACAAATGGTCAAAAAACTTTTTACTTATAGCATACAAAAGAACATATAGGGAACTAATATATGACCAGGAAATGACACTACTGTACAATATTACACAGCAGCTTAGTTATGTAGGTCACAAATACACTTGAATACATCATGACTCAATATACAGATATATGCTAATGAGAGGAGTACAACATGTCCTGTTGTACAAACTTGGACCTACAGAACCTTCCTGCAATGATATAGCGAATGGTGCATAAGATGTTTGGACTAGGAAGTTCTGAAACATTGGCTAACGTTACCTACAACTTCTAACAAAGTTTTAAAGTGTTTTAGTCACATGTTCAATAAACGTTTCAAAGATGTTAATAAATTTTAAACAATGTTCCTATAAGTTATAACGTTAAACATTGTAACTCTAACGTTCAGAGGATGTTTTGAGGATCTTGTCGAGGCCACAGATTATATTACATGGTAACAAAAAGAAGAATTCATTCTCAGCGCAACATTCGGAAGATGTTTTATGGATGTTACTGGGACAGAATGTGTTTAGAGAATGTTCTCCTACCTTTAGAAAGAGCATTCTGGGACCCAAAGAAAACTTCCTGCTGAAAACATTAATGGAACATTGCATTGCATATTCACAGAATGTTTTTGGGATAGAAAGTGGCATTTAGGCTAGGTGCCTAAATCTGATTAGTTCTTATCCAAATTGGGTTCTGATTCATTTTTATCGTCTGTAGACCCAAACCACATTTGAAATGTGATTACAATTTAATTTTCATAAAAGTTAATCAGTCTGGATGTCATTTGGATATCAAAGCATTAGTCTGGTTAGGCTAACATTACCATGAACATTTTGTTGAGATGGACAGAGGTGCTGGGGTTTAGGAAAAGGACCAAAGAGTAAATCGTGACTTGACAGAGCAACTGTTTGGAGGGCAAAATGATGCACCTCTGTTGTTCATGCATCCGCACATACATGCCACGTCACCAGCACGGCTACATGGTTACTGACGCTTTTCTGTGATTTCCACAACAACCCTTGCAGATAGCTTAGATGAGCTGAAGTACAGATGCCCATAAAATATTCCCCCAGTAAAAGACCTCCACTGGGGTATCAGCACTAAAGTATGCACCTTCAAATGTACTTAAGTATGGAGAGTAACAGGAGCATGATTTATTATGGCTCGAATGTCCTACTATCATTTCTGGAACAAGACTCTTAGTCAGCTCAGTTCAGGTAGACTCTAGTGTCTCTCAGTCCACCAGTCTTTAATAGAAGCTCATTCAATAGTCTGACACCGATTCAAATTATCTATAAGCAAAGAACACTGAAGGAGAACAGTTTCCATTAGCTAGAACCAAGCTCTGTCCAACAATTCAAAACAAACATGAAACATAGTGAATCCTGATTGGCCAGCTTGCTTTACGCTTCTTTTGGCTGGACATGTTATGTACACATAAGCCAAGGAACTTCATTTAGCAAGACAGTGACCCAAAACTCACTGCCAACAAGCAGATATTGCTAGACGGGATAAAGAACCCAGTAATAAGTGGCACATATTGTGGCTTCATTTTACATTCAGATTGTGTTCCTATACATTTGTTTACCTAGAAATGGGTGATCCACTACCAAAAAAGGTGCCATGTTCTCAGCTAGCAGATTCAGAAGAAAGTTCACCCACGTCACTCCACTGCTATGCTCCCTTCACTGGCTTCCTGACGTTGCCCGTATCAGATTTAAAACTCTGATGCTCACCTACAAAGCCCAGAATGGACTAGCACCTCCCTACCTTATAGCAAAGGTGAAGAGTCGACCTGTACCTTGAGCCCTTCGAGCTTCAAGTACAGCTCAATTCGACCCGCCATCCCTGAGGACACATGGAAGACAAGCGTCCAGACTCTTCTCTGTCCTGGCTCCCAGATGGTGGAATGAACTCCCACTGGCTGTCCGAACAGTGGATTCTCTCGCTGTCTTTAAACCAGACCCATCTCTTCATAATGCACTTAAGTGAGTGAGCTCTAGTAGATGTGTATATGTGTATGTACTTGTGTTGCACTTTTCTTCTCTATAGGTAGGAGTACTGGGCTGGGTTGCCAGGTAGTGCACTTTTGCTTCATATATGTCTGAGTGTTGATCTCGCTAGGTATTAGCACTGGCCCTTGTTCGGGCAGTGTCTGAGCTCATGGTGGGTTTTAGGCTCTAACCTTCCTGTACTAGCTGGAATATTATCCAACAGAACACTAAGCACGGTTGTAAGTCGCTCTGGATAAGCGCGTCTGCTAAATGCCTTAAATGTAAATGTAAAGCAAAATTTGGATTTATTACCTGAGGACATTATTATTCATCCTCATATTTCAATCTTACACGTCTAAAAAATTAAACTTCATTAAATTAAATGTTAGTAAACACTGATCATTCCTTACAATGCTTTTGTTATCTTCTACAAACTTTAGAATACTATGTATCTGTCTTTGTGATCATTCAGGCCAGTTGCCCAACAGCGAAAGTGGCACAGAAGGAGGAGTGGTTTACAAGACAAGCTTAAATTCTAGGAATTAAAATATACCACAGAGAGGAACTGAATGTTGCAAGGTTTGAATGATACAAAAAGACGGTCCATCGCAATTAGCAACCAAACCAGCAGCTCTACAGCAGGACGTTCAATCGGTTAAGAGGTGAGTCCTTTTATTTTTAACCAAACAGCAGGCCATGTGTATTCTGGCACATACATTCATCTGCTAAAATTTAGGCACCCCTGGGTCAAGTGACGTGTTTTGCTGATTTTCTAAGTGAAAGTTTTTATAAATGCTTTTTCAGCTAAAATGAAAAGGAGTTCCTGGGCTTGTGGGTAGTTTTAGCTTCTAATAGTAAACCAAGGAGCTACTGGTTTATTTGTTTAGGATTTTTTTTATTGTCACATGATTAAGCCATTAAGTGGTTTCATGCAGAATGTAAGAGAAACATACCAAGTCGGATGTCGCAGTGGTGGTGAAAGGAACTACTGCCTCAGAAAGTAACTGTATGAAAAGTTATTACATAAATTGCATTATGGATGCGCTGACGGATGCCTGATACATTGATGTACAATAGTTCAGATGTTAGTTTTTGAAAATGTATTATCAAAAATATCTCAATATGTTAATATTCAACTAGTTCACATTTTTCCATTGCAAAGGCCACCCAAGCCGAGTATAGGTGATTGAGGGACAACACGACATGTCCAACAAAAGGTCCTCAAATGAACACATGAACACAAAGGCAAAATGCTAACAGCAAATAAAAAGTTAGCATATATATTTTAGCATATATAGCATTTTACTTTGCTACTTTACTGCTGTTTGTTCATTTGTGGACCTTTGTTCCGTTACACACGTTGTGTTGTCCCTAATTATATATGCACAGAATGAATTCCATTCTGGCCTAAAGTAGTTTACCAGCATACCAATATAACTTATCATCGCTGTTGTGCACAAATCTTCATTTGTTGAATAATGAATGGTCCGATAGAAACAGACAAAAATTATTAGTAAAAAAATGGTTACATTAATGTTAACAAGCAGGTTCTTTGTTTCATATCATTCCCTATTAAGACACTATTCTACTATTTTTGGAGGTTTTGTTTCAGCAGTGATGATGCGCTGGTTTCTCTTGGATTTCCCCTTGGGATCAATAAAGTATCTATCTATCTATCTATCTATCTATCTATCTATCTATCTATCTATCTGGTTGTGTTAGTGACCAGCAAGTTGCTATTGCAGCTGTCCAGCATACCAGTATCCAAAGCACAGCACATGCTGGTTCTACCAGTATATCATATCATAAAGAGCAATAGACCCATGTGAAACCCTGGACACAAAGGACATAGTAGTGAGTAGATCTACAGTGTTTGTTTGTTTTACAGAATCAAGAGGCATCATGAACTCAACACCAGAGACGGAAACAGAACACTTTTGCAAGCAGGCGATGAACATGTTCTACACAGTAGCAAATGTGATTATCTTCATCCTGGGGGTCACTGGAAATGGTCTAGTGATCTGGATTGCAGGGTTTAGGATGAAGAAGTCAGTCGTCACCACCTGGTACCTGAGCCTGGCCGTGTCTGACTTCCTGTTCTGTTCTTTCCTGCCTTTCAACATCGTCTATGTGATCAATGACTTCTGGAACCTTGGCCCCATCATGCTCAAGTTCATTGTGTTCAATATGTTCTTTAATTGGTTCAACAGCATCTTCCTCCTCCTCATCATCAGTGTGGACCGCTGTGTGGTGGTTATGTTTCCTGTGTGGGCTCAGAACCATCGCACCATAAAGAAGGCAACAGTGATAGTCATGCTAGCTTGGATCATCTCAGCTTTGTTTTGCCTGCCATCAGCCTTTTCCCTAGATGTTGTGCATAATAACACCGAGATGATCAAATTCATGTTCTACAATTACACCGACATAACCGAACACATCGCCGATGTGACCAGTGATTTCATTGTTGGATTTATGATCCCATTCTTCATCATTGTGATCTGTTATTTGATTATCATTCAAAAGCTGAGATCTAACCAGATGACCAAGTCCAAAAAGCCATTCAAGATCATGACGGTGGTGATCGCTGCTTTCTTCATCTGCTGGCTGCCATATCACACTTTTGCTTTCATGGAACTTAACTACAAGAAATATAAAAGTTTTTTCTGTTCGGGGTACATAATTGCGCTTACTCTGGCCAATGCCAGCAGCTGCCTGAACCCTTTTCTTTATGCATTCATGGGTAGAAATGTCAAGAAACAATGCTACGCACCTCTGATGAAGATTGAGAATGCAATTGATGAGGAGGATGGCGAGTTCACCAGAAGGACTGCTACTACCAACTCTAGGGAAAGCACCTTGAATACACTTTGACGTGTACAGTGGAAATTGTCCTGTGACTTTCATATCAAAGACAATGTATTTCCAAAGTTATTCCTGCTCAAGGAAAAGCGCCTCAAACGAATCCTTATGTTTAGTGCTTAATGATCAGAGGACAGGCTTGGGATGTAACGGAATACAAGTATGGGGAATGCATACACATTTGGTTTTTAATAAAGAGGATTGTGGGAGAAATTAAGTTATTATTGTAGAAGTAGTTTTCAGAGTTATTGATAAGCTGTGCATGGTTAAGCAGTTTTGTGAATCAGAGGTCAATGTGTTCTCTATACGTGATTAAGTGTTGTGTACAACTCATGTTGCTCTGTTTCTTGAGCTCCTGGGGTCTTGTGACATACTGATGCCCTAGCTCACCACCCTGTCTTTAGCAACGGGGCTGGCATTTGACACACATACACAAATAGCTATATAGGTGATATGTATATGTCACGTAATCTGTCATGTATATGTAAGTAAATATATATATAGATATGTATATAGATATAGATTATATATATATATATATACACACACCTCATTCATCCTCCTTGTATGCTGTAAACCTTCTTTTCCTTCAATAAATCCTTTTTTATTATTTCTCAACTGGCAATCCACACTGAGTTTGTTACATTTCCACAACATATCTTGGCGTCCCTGGGTGGGCAGCAGGAGAGGCGGATTACCAGCAACAAGTCGACTGGGCTGGGGGAAGCCCGGGGGATCTGAATCCCCCCCCTCAACCACGTCTTTAACAGCGGAGACAGTCGTACGGGGCCGCACAGTGCTGCTGTCCGCCAAATACGGGCAGTAACCATCAAATTATTCCAAAATATCTTAATGGATAGATGTTCAATATTTGAGGAAACAATTGTACTAGCAAATCAAAATGTGGAAACAGTTGTTTGAGGTCCACTGGATGTGAGTCATGTGAGGTATAGAGACAAGGGTCTGTAGTAGAGTTTAGGGAACTCGACCACAATGAAGGCTGTTGGGGATTTTGTTCCTGATTTTCAAGAAAACTGGAGGTTTATGTTGACGGGCATATCCTAGTCGGTAATGGCGTAACTTGCGATGGGTTGCAGCCAACAAAAAGGCACCTTATCACTGATCGATTACCTCTGAAAATCACACAACACTGTATATCCTACCATTGTGTTTTATAAGTGAAGCGTCTGGACTACTCGCCCCTGTAGCATCTCATTTGCCTATGCTACTATTTTGCATGCTTGAAAATCAGAATGGGAAATACTAAGAATACTAGGGGCACACACAGGAATCACTTGGGATGCAGTTTTGATGGACTTAACAAGGTTTGAGAGCAAATTATGGTGAGTGTACTGGGAGACAGTTTGATGTGTGGGTGAAAAAATGTGGCTTCCCTGAGAAGGAAGGTTTCAGTGTTAGGCAGTTTGAAGCATTGAAAAGAAACTTGGAATAGAAGGAGAGAGAGAGAGAGAGAGAGAGAGAGAGAGAGAGAGAGAGAGAGAGAGAGAGAGAGAGAGAGAGTGTACAAAATAGGTTCTTAGTGGAAGGTGTTTGGGGAGTGGAAGTGGGAGGCACATAAGAGAGAAAGTGGACAGGCAGGGCCCTCATCTGTTTCTCAGTGTGCTAAGTTACAGGTCAACCCAGACTCAGACTCTGCCCCACCCCACCCAGAGCACAGGGGGAGGAGCATCCCGTGACCAGCCCTATCAAGGTGCTCCACCACCCCTTCCCTGAACCGCCCCACCCAGAGCTCCAAACAACTGCCCCATCTGCAAAAGAAGGGAGAAATGAAGAGAGTCCAGCATCACCATCACGAACCAGCCAGCTGGTGAGCTGCGACGCCTACTGATGATCAAGATGGGCACACACTAGACTAAAGTATCCCAGAGATTTCAAGGGGAGACATAAGACTCGTCAATCCACAATGGGGCCATGAAGACAACAGAGCATACCGTAAGTGCATCACTGTGCTACATCAACGCCTTGCAACAAGCTCCTTGGTAAAGACTGCGATGTGCAAGCAGGAAGATTCAGACTCAGTCCACAGCTATCTGACATGACTCACTGAGGTGCATGAGTCCAACTCAGGCCTTAAACGACCACAGTTCCAAACCATCAAGACTTTCGCTTTACAGCTGTGGTAAACTTTGGGCACTTTGCCAGAGAATGCCAAGACGTGTAAGGTGCAAGACAAGGTCGAGACCAAGCCAAGTGGTGGGCAGAGGCCAAGGATGGGGATACAGCTGAGGACAGAGGAAGTAACACACACCACACTGAAAATCAGTTAGTTCATATCAGACAGGATCACACACTCTCTGACCAACCACGAAACAACACTAGACAGCAACACGATTTCCAAACGAGCCAGGGTGAAACAGCTTCAGTGTTTTTGAACTACACAGCATTTCCTTTCACTCATTTACCTAGCATGGCACTCAATGCAAGGGTAAGCAAATTTAATTTTTGGTAGATTCTGGTGCAACCTATTCAGTGATCAGACAAGGAGAGTTCACAGTGCCCTAAAGTCAAGTTCTAATACCATTTGCTCCATAGCGGCAACAGGCAACAGGTATTGGAACATCTCTCAGATTGACTGAAATGCCTCACTGAGGATGGGCAGGAGACGAAACATTCATTCCTGATTTCCTCCATCTGCCCTGTCAGTTTGCTAGGCAGAGACTTCAGTGTGAGTCCAAATTCAGGGCCTGAGAGTATTACAATTGTTGGTGAAACTCCAGTGTGCTAAACTGAGCGCAGAACTCTCCCTATCTCTATGAGTGGAAACTGTGTCCAGATGCAGTGACCAAGGTCACCGAACACTTAGTGCAACTAGCTAAGGAGAAAACACTTTTCTGGAACTGACTACATGGAACATGCGGACTCATTGCACTGCACATTAGCATGAGGGTCCGGATTAGCATTATGAGAAGGGATGGTTCAAAGACTCTTGCAAACGTGAGTATGCAGGCTCTACATTGGTCGAAACATTACTGTGCATGTTTAGCGCAACTACATCATCATGCAAACTCTCATAGGGCCATTTCTGATTCCTCCATTAACTCTCCACAGTGCTGCGGGACGTAGTGAATTCAAAACCTCATATCTCACTAGCAAAGCTAAATTCAGCCGAGTGGAAGGACATGGGGAGGTAGATAAGGGAGTGTTCTCTGCAAACTTCACATCTCTCAACACAGCGCTGGCTGAGATACAACAGTCTTGTTGGACATGCCGAACACCACTGTCGTCAGTGTTGCACAATTCTAAATCCTGTTACTCTCCCCGCCCCCCACAGTCAATGACGTAGGGCCACATGATTGTGTCACCCTGACTAACCAGCTTTGTTTCCACAGAGCAGATCTTAAGGAATGAACCATTACCCAATTCAGATTTGGTGTTCTATCCCACGATGCAGATCTGACCCCGTTTCTCTAAGCAATGCACAAGCTAACAAAGCAGCGCAGAAAACTCTCCACCACTCTCTACAGTGAAGGATGGGGTGTGGATATTCTTTGAGGGCCGGCCATGTCTCCCAGAATTTATGTTTCCCTATTTTGCCAAGTTGACACATGGGAAGGACCTTATGTCAAAAGTGGGGATATTATCAGAGATTATGAGGCATTGGCTTACCAAAGGGTTCTCTACCTACTCACAAATCTTTTGTCAAAAATGTCTTGTGTGCAAAACACAGTGTAGAGAGAGATTTGAAAGTGGAACAGGTGGCACACCCTTCACCAGACAAACCATCTGACCACCTGCAGATGGCCTTCATTGAACTAACACCCAGTGTAGGTAAGAAATATTGTTTAGTCACAGTTGAAATGTTCTACCCAGTGACAATGGGACACCCTTTGTAAGTGCAGCACTCAAGCAGGTGGGAATTTCTGGGAATTGACATGAGACAGCATTGTGCATATCATCCAGCTAGCAGGGGGGCCTTGGAGAGAGACAATGGGACTTTGAAAAACAAACTGAGCAAGTGTTGTGAGGAGACTAGTCTAGGATGGACTAAGGTTCTCCCTATTGTGCTAATGCAACATGTGCATGTGAGAGGGACTGAAGGATGAGTCCTTCTGAGATTTGGGCGACCTCCAAACATAGGAAATGGGCCCAGAACTGTCCATGAGTGATGATGTGATGCTTGAATATTGTGCAACCTCGTCCTCTGCTCTGAAATCTGTCCACAAGCAGGTGAGCGAGGCCCTACCAACCCCAGCAACAGGACCGTTGCATGACCTGTAACCAGGCAACTGGTTGGTGGTGAAGGCAGCAAAGGTCAGCAGCAGGGTCACGTGGGTGCACGAGAGTCACTGCCGAAAGGCTCCAGATCCCTTGGAGGGGACTTCTAGTCAATCAAGAGGCCTCTAGGAGGACCAACTCACATGAGCAACGACATCATACGTACACCTCACATGATACATACAACACCAGTAAATGTCAAGCTGTACTTCTTCACACAGCATTAACCTTATTTCATGGTACAGGTGGTATTTGCAAGCTGACTTAGGGGACAGAATGGAGTTCTTGATGGGTCTTCTATAGATCACATTCAACACCACTTAGTTCCCGGACAGATTATTGCTGTAGGTTGGATGGTAATCAGTAGTTTGCAATAGGACTACCTAATTTCGGTGTATTAGCACAGGGAAAAAACCCCAGTAAGCTTTTAAAGCACAAATGCTCACTGGAGAATGGGAATAAAATTCCTTCATGGTATCAGGGTTATCATCACTGGAATCCGTGGACAGGCACAGCAGTCTCTATGGGATGATCTCTCCTCCCAGGAGCAGGAACAGCAGCCCTGTTTAATAAAATAAATGGCCTGGCGTGGCAAGTTAACTACTGTGCTTAGCAAATGAGACTGAATCAGCTTTACAATCAGTCGACACAGAGCTGAGGGCTGTTAGAAGAGCAGTCATCCAGCATAGACTGGCCCTAGATACCTTACTGGCAAAGAAAGGAGGGGTAGGCAAACTTCTGGGCATGCCATGTTGTTTTTACATCCCTAACTCACATAGGCTAGCAGTATCGATCATGCGCAGCCGTGCATACCCCGGGGGAAATGGAGGCCTCGTGGTTCTAATGGCTGCATGTGGTACTAGGTGGTTGGGGAACGTGTATCTTAATGGTCTGTGTTCCTGTTGGTGTTATGGTGGTTCTGGTTTTACTCTTATCTCCCTGTTTCATATCCCTGATAAAAGAGATGTATTGTTAAATCTATAGAGGCAATGGTCATCAGACAGTAAGTGACAACGACAGTTAAAAGTGAAGTATCTGAACATTTCTACATTACAGGCATGGAGTGGAGTGTTTAGGTTCGGGGGCCCAGTGGCTGGAGGCCCATAGGAGTGACTCTTGCTAAAGTATTTAATTCTAAGCCCCCCGACTGTAGAGATGAAATCCAGATGTTTTCTACATGTTGAAATACATATGATTTTAAACTGTATGCTATGCTCAGGGGTCTGGAGTTTCACCAGTCTCCCTTTTATGGGTATGGTAGGGGTCTGAGGAAATCTCTCTCTCTCTGAGAAGTAAGCAGAGGGGACCATTTCCATATAAGGGATAAGTATTTCTATATGGTGTCCAATGCCCCGCCTATAAAAACGTGAAAGAGGATTGTGCTTGGAAGGGATAGCCAGAATTGGACAAGGTTTCCCCCAAGCAACGTTGCTTGTATAATACTGTCTGTAATAAAAGTATTATCTATTTGACCAAGACAGTATTTGACAAAGTCTTCTCTTCAACACCCGCACGCCATCGCATCTTCTTCAAGTGTTAATGATGACTTAGATCCTGCATCTTAGATATGATGAAGACTATGATGATGACTGTGACCAATGAGCTTATATTTTTAAGATAATGTCATTTTCATTTACATTATTTTACTTTTCCTACACAGACTGAAGGTCATTGTAGCTTGCTAGATGCCTTAGAATGCTCTACACTGCCTTAGCTCATCTATTAATCATCGGGAATTCTTGGTACTGATGTTTTGAGTGTTGTATTTTTTTCCTGTTCTCTCATTATTTTCTAATATCATGTGGAATGAAAAAAAGTTTTTTTTTTTTATCTGTTTCTTTTTGAGCTTCTGAGGCCTTGTGACATACTGATACACAAGCTCACCTCCCTGTCTTGTTTGTCCAATTTCCACGACAGGATACTTTTAGAATATGTACCCAATACATTCAGTACATTAAAATCAGTAAACAGCTCATAAGGACTGTCTCTAAAGAAGAACTAAAAGTGCTTCTATACAAACACTTAAGTATCTCAAATTAAAGCCTGAGTAGACTGATAAACCAATGCTATAAACCAGTTCTTAATATGAGCATCATTATACTGTTTAGAGAGGTGATTGAACATGCTCTGGAGTGGTAATTGGACTGGCAAATCCGTGACGATTTTCATACCTAAAATATACCCTAAAAATTAGATGCAAGCAGAAGGAAGTGTTGGATTGCAGTGCTATTCGGAGGGAAGATAAACATTAGCAGGAAGCATAAATGATGAATGCAACATGCCAGACCTCTCTGTATGGAGTAACAGAGGTTCCCAGTGGTGTCCTATGATAATCCCTCACATAAGTCTTAAATATTCTCACACAGTTCCTGCAGATTTTGCACTAGGGGTGTAGGTGGAGTGAGATCAGGCCTTCTGGATGTGTGATATGTGACAGGAAACCATTCATCTTGGTGCTGACCACTGTGCCTCCACACACACACAGATGTGTTAGTCGTCACCACTAAGACAAAAGTGGTAAAGATGACCTGTTGCCATTTGGAGTCACCCCATTACAGTCCGAAATAAAACCATTGCAATTTTTTGGTGATGCTGATGATGGTGTAATGGTAGTCACGGTAACGGTTGTAGCGGTCTGCAAGCATGTAGTCCCGTGTTGTGCAACTACCGGCCAATGGCACTGGCACCAACAGGATGACTCATGGAGGGCATCACTGCTCGCTGAATGTTAGCATTCGTGGCTATTGAGTCAGTCAGGTACAGTGACATAGCATGTCCTTGCTTAATGTCACCTTCGCTGCCAAGTGTGGAACCTGAATCATTCGCATGTCTCACAATGACAAATCTACATACCAAGTTTCATTGCTGTTGGTTGACTCCTTCTGGGAGCAGCTTTTTTGTAAGTACTATTTTTGTGATGAGTGTATGCGCTGCTTGTTGAGTAATCAAGGACTCATCATGTAAAGACTCACAACATTGCTTCTTTAGATGTTTCTGCTAAAGACTGAGTGGACTGATAAACTAGTGTGAACCATTTGAACTGATCGATGACTGAACTGAGCAGCAGACATGCTAATTCTACTGCGAGTTGTAATGGTAGCCGCCAGTGGAATATGGTTCAGGGCTCCTGAACACAACTCAGAAGCTCTCTGGGCAAGCTACCAGTTGGAAATTGGGTAGGACCCAAATGCAAAGTAGACAAACGTGAAAAAAAAAAAAAGAAGCGGATAAAATATAATCAAACCAACAAACCCAGGCCACATTGTTGAAAGGCGAACAGCCTACCACTCCGCCACCAGAGCATTATGACCAACCTTTTAACAGAAGCTGAAAACAATAGGTGGAAACATAGATATAAATAAATATAGGTGGAAAAAAAACATTGTACAAACCCACCTGAATTTAGGAAAGTTTGAGCAGGAAAAGGGAAACAAAAGGATGCCGGGGAGACTGGCTACCTCCTAAACCAACCAAGGTACAAATCTAGTACACTCCCGACAAAAGGCAACACCAAGTCAGGGATAGAGAAAACTGGTTAAATAAATGAACAAAATGAAAGAGGGGACACCAGTTCTCCCCCTTTTCCTGAAATTCTCGCCCATATATAGTAGGGAAGAGCCAGTAGAACAAAGAGAGAGATGGGCATGAAAACCCTTAATCCCTCTGAGGAGCATACACAGGGCTAAGGAGGAGTGACCTCACAACCCTCAGCAGAAACGAAACCCATTTTTATGACAGGGGAGCACCAACACTCTCAGCCTTCTGAATAGAAGAGAATGAAAGAGAGATGTGAGGGTGTGCTCAAACACCCTTAACCCTCTACTGTTACCAGCCAGGACCTTACACACACTTGGTGTAGCAAAGAACCAACAACCCAGGCTGTTTCCCGAGAGGTATATAGAGCCCATTCACCAGGTGCACGGTGTTAGGACTGATTGCTGGTACGCTGCTGTCCCCTGGTGGCCGAAGTAAGGCTGGCACCCATGCTAATCCTTACATAAGTTTGATATTGGCGAATCATTGCCTTGGGTCGTAAATACGGGCAGTGAGACCATGGCATGAGAGCAGCAATGGACTGAAGAAGTCGATGGGGCAAAAATAGCCTTGAGAATTTTATATACATATCCTCACTGTCCAAAGAAAAACAGGTATCTCCAAAATGGCAACTTTACAGGAGAGGCCAAAAACCTCATTTAATTTGAATGGATTTCAATCGAACCAAAGTCATTCTGGGCCATTTCTGTTGGTCTGTTCTTCATAAAATTTATACACAGTGTAAACAGCAGCTCATGTGATCAAATGAGGCACAAAAATAAAAATCAACAAAAATGGAGATATATGTTTTTCTTTGGACACAGATGATATATTTCATGTATTGAATTCTGTGTGAAATTTCTCATCAGAATTAAACGAACAGAACTGATGAATAGATGAACAGATAAATTATATTATATTAATACCAGAATATGTAACTCCTTAGTACAGTGTATTCTGCAGAGTATTTTGTCCGACCCTATCAGAGGGAATGGGCGGTATAAAATATCTAGGGCTGTAACCAACTCAGAATTTTGTCAGTCGAATCGCATTAGCCCGTCCTGGTCGATGATTCGACTATTCGTTCACGATTTTTTCTCCATGTACGTTATCTAGTAATCAGTAAATCAATCTGCATACGGTTCAGATCTGATCTCCTCATTTAGAAAGTCAGCAGAGTCACAGGAACATATTTCTGAACTAAAAGAGGCGGGGCTTATGATGATCGATCTGAACTGGAGCCTTTAATTACAGAATATAGCGTCCAGCAGCAGCGCGTAGTTATGCTAAACATTAGCGCTTATAGCTTATAGTCTTTATAATTTTCAATTTCACTTCTTCAGTAGGAGGACCCTTCGCCTTTCATCTCTCATAAATAATGAACTGCTAAATAAAACCAGATTAGTCCATATTTAAATTATTTTTAGATGAAAAGAAGAATGGTAGATCTGAAACCGTTTATTATATTACCCGCGCTGAAATAATGATATCTCGTTTATCGACAGGCGTATTAAGTGACTGTACTCCTCCTTAAATAAAGATAATCTCAGCTGTAGACGAATAAATATAAATATCTGTAATTTAGATTCTAAAATACTGGAATTATAATAAAACAAAAGGTCTTCAGTCCATTTTTCACGCAAACAGCTCCCTCGTTTGGAGCAGTGTTGGATGTCTGACTAAATGACGAGCAGAATTTGGTTTAATTTGTTCAGATTCTCTTCTTCAGAAGCTCCTCCAGACTTTCTCTGAGACATCGCTCCACCCATGTTTCTCAGCTTCACGGCTTCCTTAGCGGTGAACTGCTAGCGCACGTCGTCACGTGGATTAAATATTTTAGCAAGGATACGTTACAGCCCAGCTAGAACATAAATATATATATATATATATATTATTCCCCTTTAATAATGATTAAAATGTCTTTTTACTTCTTAAAGTTCTTGTGCATGTTTGTAAGCTTTAGTCTGTTTAACAGGAAAATAAAAGGTCACTGCTGTCAGTCGACTTGAAGGGTCTCAGTCGACTTAAAGGGTCTCCGACTGACGATTCGAAACGTCGACTTCTAGAGGGCAGCCCTTAAAATATCAAATCTTATTTCTGGTCAGATTTAAGTAAAGGTCTTGCTCAAAAATACATCAGTCACCATCATTACACTGGTTCCCAGACAGCTGCAGGATTTTAAAATACTACCCCTGTTCTACAAAGACCTAAAAGCTGATATGCTGGAGGAAATATAGCCCTGCTAGATGTTTCAGATTACTAGAGTGCAATGTAATCATCTTAGTTGTATGAATATGTTACATAAATAAACCTGCCTTGCATGTATGAGGTCCACTAACACTGGGGTCACTAACTGTCCCTCACCCTCCACTGGAACAGCTAATGAAGATGATGGTCTTTTCCATACAAAGTCAAAACCCAGAAAATGTCCTTTTCTTCACCAAAGAGTAAATGATGGTACAACACACCATTCACAGACTGAATTAGGAGATGTAGTTCTATGACAGCAAATGTGTGTAGTTAGAAACACTAGGTTAGCTCTGATATCAGATACAATGTAATAAAATATCGAGGTTTTACTTTTTCTATTGGTCGGAGTGATTACACTGGGACAGTTTTATGGGGCCCAGAGCTAATGGATGTATTTAGCAGATTAGAGTGCTGTGCTTGCTGACGCTGATTTCGTCAGTGTGTTGTTTTAGCTTGTTCAAATCTTAGAACTACAATTATCAGACAGAGGAATGAATGTTACGAAATATTTCTGATAGATAAGGCTTGCAATTTGTCATCAGTATATACTGGTAATTACCCAGGAACGTATTCATGTTCTCACCAAAGTCAACAGCTGTCTGAACGTGTTTCATGGGGAAAGACATTAGGGAACAATGTTACGCTCTTCGGTCAAAGATTGAGGACGCATTCAAGGAGGAGCAGGACCGGGACACCATCAGAGGGACACTTAACACGACCACTGAGGACAAGCACTTTAAAGTGCTCTCGAACTGATCTTACCTTAGCAGCCAGTTGGACGTGATCTGGTGCATTAATTTTATGAAATAATGATGCTGATTATTGTGTATTGTCACGCTTAACTAAATAAAGTAAAGTAAAGCTGAGCTGAAGAACTTCCAAATGTCTCCTGCATACCCTTCTTTCATAAGAAGAATATCTGAATATTCTGCTGAATGAAAACAGAGGTGCTTCATCCCTTTTACCAAAAATGAATGGGACTCTAAGGGGGAGTAAGGAGATGAAAAAAAAAAGACAGACAAACGAGTGCAGGTCAAGGGGGTCTGCTCTGAGATAGTGTATGTGAAATGGTATCTGTAGGTTGAGGAGAAGTACAGTAGATGGGCGTGCACTTTTCCAACACATTCATTCTTAAAGGGAAAAATTCCAGTAAGATCCTTTACTACACGGAATCCATACATCCAATCAAACAGCTGTATACAAGCACATAGTTCCTGATCAGACTGAACATTTTGAAGTTGGAACAGGGTTGATATTTTGAAACTGAACCACTTAGTGGACAAAAAATGTGTACCAACTAGAAAAGAAGAGGTAGCAGAAGAAGAAGCAGAAAAAGAAGGAGACAAAAAACATGGTTAGATAACATCAGTGTTGTGCATTGCGCAATCACTAAATATGAGAATATTAAAAGAATGAATTATGGCCAGAAACTACAAATGAATGCCTGGGACCTTCGACCTCTCAGACGGCACTGATTAAAACCGGGCATGTTTCTGTGATAGATATGACCACATGGGCTGAGGAATACGCTGTTGGTCACTGCCTTCATCACAGCATCCACAAATCCAAGCCATACAGGCACTCATGCGTCAGCAGCAACACCAGTTTATCTGGGTTCACATCTGAAATGGACTGATGCACAGTGGAAACGTACATTCAGATCGTTTATAACGGACATTGTTGTCTCTGTGACGAAGGACCATCCTGAAGGTCAGCAGCAGAAAGTTCAAATACCAGAGTCAGTCATGCCATTGGGGATATTAGTGGGTGTCCTGCTCATCTGTGACAGTGACATTAATTAACTCTCCATCTGTCAGTATTATATCTACAGATGCGTTCCTGATCATCAACAGAATATCATATTCAGGAACGCATCTATATATAATACTGACAGATGGAGAGTATCTACATGATGTTGTTATTAATGCTAAGTTAACACTCTACAGTTACCATCTTATTGCTAGTAAACAGATGTGCTGTTAGCAGCCTTCTGATAGTCTACTGAATATCTAGAGGGGTACCATCAAAATAAAGTGTTGCCAAATGTAATAATCAAATTTCAAAATCATCCTTGTGGTGCCATCTGCTGGAGCAAGTTCCTTCCATGCAGAATGATTTTTTTTGGACATTGTATTACGCTCTCACTAAGAAAAGCCCACTGGAGCTGGCTATTTTAAAAGACAGACCATCTATCTCCACACACCACAGAAGAGGTTACATTCTGTGGTATATTCTGACATATCAGGAAGTTAATATGCTGGTGTACAGCCTTGCAGCCCCAAAACTGTAAGATATTTACTTTATAGGAAAGGAAAAATGAATGGTAATCGTTAATGTACCCAGTTTTTTACTAATCATTTTGGACCATTTCCATTGGTTTATTCGGTTGAGCAGATGTACAGTAGACGGGCATGTACTTTTACATCCCTTTCTTACTTAATGGGAAAAAATTCCAGAAAAGTCGCTTGCTAACCGGAAACCACAGAAGTAGAAGAGAAAACAGAAGAAGAATATACTGTAGGGTAACAGTAATGTTATCACTAACAGTCTGGGGACTGAGGACATTAAAGTGATCCAGGTCTGGGCTGCAGATTGGCTTCTTCTGATTACTCAGCCATGCTGTTATAACACAAGCAGAAGGTGGTTTTGTCTTGTCATGTTGAAATGAACATGGATGCATAACATGCAGCCTTTATTGCTCCTAAAGAACTTTCAGCATTAATGTCACTGTCACAGATGAGCAGGACACCCAATAGTATCCCCCAATGGCATGACCGACTCTGGTATTTGAACTTTCTGCTGCTGACCTTCAGGATGGTCCTCATCTACTTCGTCACAGAGATAATAATGTCCATTATAGACGTTTTGAATGTGAGTTTCCACTGTGCATCAGTCCATTTCAGATGTGAACCCAGATAAACTGGTGTTGCTGCTGACGCATGAGTACCTATATGGCTTGGATTTGTGGATGCTCTGATGGAGGCAGTGACCAACAGCGTATTCCTCAGCCCATGTGGTCATATCTATCACAGAAACATGCCCGGTTTTAATCAGTGCTCTCTGAGAGGTCGAAGGTCCCAGGCATTCATTTGTAGTTTCTGGCCATAATTCATTCTTTTAATATTCTCATATTTAGTGATTGCGCAATGCACAACACTGATGTTATCTAACCATGTTTTTTGTCTTCTTCTTCTGCTTCTTCTTCTTCTGCTACCTCTTCTTTTCTAGTTGATACACATTTTTTGTCCACTAAGTGGTTCAGTTTCAAAATATCAACCCTGTTCCAATTCCAAAATGTTCAGACTGATCAGGAACTATGTGCTTGTATACAACTGTTTGATTGGATGTATGGATTCTGTGTAGTAAAGGATCTTACTGGAATTTTTCCCTTTAAGAATGAGTGTGTTGGAAAAGTGCACGCCCATCTACTGTACTTCTCCTCAACCGACAGATAGCATTTCACATACACTATCTCAGGGGAGACCCCCTTGACCTGCACTCGTTTGTCTGTCGTTTTTTTTTTTCATCTCCTTGTTCTCACTTAGAGTCCCATTCATTTTTGGTAAGAGGGATGAAGCACCTCTGTTTTCATTCAGCAGAATATTCAGATATTCTTCATACGAAAGAAGGGTATGCAGGAGACATTTGGAAGTTCTTTAGTTCAGCTTTACTTGACTTTATTTAGTTAAGCGTAACAATACACATTAATCAGCATCATTATTTCATAAAATTAATATGCCAGATCACGTCCAACTGGCTGCTTTTAATCAGAAGTCCCTGGGCAGGTTATTAAAAATGAACATCCCATTTCGGGCAATCACACAAACACACATTTCAACACACAGTTTAGTAATCTATAAAACAACACACAAATACATAAAGCGCAGCACATATGACATGACACTGTAAATGACATGAAGCTTTAAATCACCCTTTGAAGCTTGGAGCTCCATATGACTCACATACTGGTTCTCAATCCAACCATGATGTATCTAATCCAACATCTTCCTTTCAGAATCTTCACTCTCAACATTTCTTCATGATGATGACCACTGTACGCTTGCCTGAGTAGGGGTCTTCTTCACCAATAGGCAGGGCAGATTTTCCTGTGCTGTGACTGCCATACAACACGCATATCCATGTGGAACTCAGTATCAGAATCAGAATTCAGTAACAACTAAAGCTGTTACAAATAATCAGCTACAGTGAATTCGGTGGAAATAACAGTGGTGTAAAATTGGGAGGGAAGATCAGTTCGAGAGCACTTTACTATGCTAGTCCCCAGTGGTCATGTTAAGTGTCCCTCTGGTGCTGTCCTGGTCCAGCTCCTCCTTAAATGCGTCCTCAATCTTTGACCAAAGAGCGTAACATTGTTTCCTAATGTCTTTCCCCATAAACGCATAAAGAAACGGGTTCAGACAGCTGTTCACACAGGCGAGAATTAAACTAAGTACATGAATAATTTGCAGTATATCATTTGTCACAAACAGATCAATCAAAATAACAGTGTAATATGGGAGCCAGCAGATCAAGAACGTAACAATAAGCAGTGTCATGATCTTGATTGGCTTTCTGGACATCACCCTCTGATGGAACAGTTTTCTTATGATGACAACATAACAGATGAACATGATCAGAAACGGGATGACAAATGAAAAAACAAACTGACATATGACAGCAGCAACTACGGTTTCCACATTACTGAATGAATATATACAAAATGTTTTCTCCTTAACATGATCAATGTCTCGAAAAACAAGTGGTGGTGTACTAAGTGCTGCTGCGATGATCCAAGCTACCATGACTATCACAGAGGCTCTTCTTACAGTGCGCTGGTTCCGAGCCCACAGAGGAAACATAACCACCACACAGCGGTCCACACTGATGATGGTGAGGAGGAAGATGCTGCTGTACATGTTGAGCCACATGATGAAAGAATTGAATTTACACATGAATTGCCCAAAGGGCCAGTTATTAGTGACCACATAGATGACAAAGAGGGGCAAAGAAGAGCAGAAGATGAAGTCAGACACGGCCAGACTCAGGTACCAGGTGGTGATGACCGACTTCTTCACCTTAAAGCCAGCAATCCAGATCACCAGACCATTTCCTGCAACTCCCAGGATGAAGATGATCACATTCGCCACTGCATAGAAAATACACAACTCATCACTGCAAGATGATGAATCTGTAGTCCGACTTGTGGTGTTGTTCTGTATTCCTGTCACTGGGGTTGAGTTCATGATGCTTCTTGATTCTGTCTGTTAAACAGTAACAGACCAGTGTAGCTCTGTAGAGAACTGGGGAGAAAAGAACAAGTGAAAGTAAGTAGAAGTCAGAAAGTAAGTAAAATGAAACAGGGCTTTTTGTCTAAACTGTTATGGATTTGCTGTCCTATAGGGGGCGAGGTACAAATGCATCTTATTTTGAGGGAACATTTTGTCATTTCTGAGCACATTTTCTTTCATTTGTAGCCTCAATTTCTTCATTTGTTCAAAATTCATTCTTCTTTGAATTGTGCACATGGTTTCTTTTAATTGTGCACACATTCAGCACAAGCAGACCAACAGTTCCTGAAACAGTCTGATGGGCTCTGATGTGATTAGATGTATGTGATGCTGTATATGGAGATGCGCTCGTTAGTGTTTATGTTGATTTGGGTTTGCAGTATGTGTCTTATGAGGACACTGTAGCTTCTCCTGCACAGTGTCTCAATCAGCTTCCAGGTGAAATGAAAGAACACAGTAAACTACAACCACACCCCAAATCTTAAACACGAATAAGGAAAGCCACCTACATATTTTATACATACATGTTTTCAGTGTGCTAAATTTAGTATAGACTACTAACTAATACATTTAGAAGCGGATAATGTAAGATAATATACACCAGAGGCACGACGTAAACATGCCAGTTTGTATTTTGTCGGTTTCTAAGAGGTTGTTACACAATGGTAATTTCTGGCGGTTGATTTTGTATATCGCTACTCTAATTGGCTACTGAGCATCATATAGGCAAAGCAAACTAAATCTAATTCTGTATTGTGCATTTTACTTACAAATCCATTTATATAAGTAATAGCCATATAATAGTAAAACCAGCATAAATATTTAAAATAGCTCACCTGCTAATAGCTGCTTCAGTTAAGAACGGCAGAGCTGATGGTTTTGCTGCTTATGATGTGGGGCAAACTTTATCTATCATATGGATTTCATAACATTCAGTTCCTTTCTGTGGTGACTTCAGTTCTAAGAAATGGACAAGCTGAAAACCGCACACTGAAGAAATGTTCCTCAGCAAGCAAGTAAAAGCGATCAGTCCATAAATACTTGCTCCATCAGTTAAAATAATCTTTATGACTAAGCGTAGTTGCTATGCTATCTTAGAAAAGCAACTGTGAAAATTATAAAACAAACAACATTAATTCAGTCTTTGCTGTGTTGCTCCTTCATTTACTCCTCTGTGGAGAAAAGAAGATTTTTCAGGGTGCTGATTTTGTATGGAATAGACCACCACCCTTATTAGCAATCTTCTCCAGGATATTAGGGTTTAGGTCTTTGTAGAACAGGGGTAGTAGTTTGGAATCTATGCTGTAGCTGGCTGGGAACCAGTGTAACCTATGGTGAACAGTGTCTATTTGAGCTAGGCCTTCACTTCAGGATATAAATGTCACAACTCACCTCTAAACTATGATACTATTGAGATTGTTGGTGTAACTGTAGAAAGAGAACAGAGTGCAGTCAGACTGAAAAAAGGGACAGAGTGGAGTCTAACTACTGTGTGTCTGATCTCAGGTGCATGTGGAATGGTCTCAGCGCCATCACTGACTACAAAGGTGGTGGGATCTGTGATATGGGGTTGTCCTCCTCACTTGCAGATGAGCTAAATGCACATTATGCTCATTTTGAGGCAGACAAGACCTCGCCATCTACGAAACTCCCAGTAGATCAGGAGAGCTGCGCCCCATCCACTTCTGTGTCTGAGGTGGTCAGATCGTTCAAGGCAGTTAACCCACACAAAGCACCTGGTCCTGATGGCATTTACAGTCGGAGGCTCAGAGCATGTGCCATCCAGCTGGCTGAGGTTTTCACTGACATCTTTAACCTCTCCCTAAGGCTGTCAGTGATTCCCACATGCTTCAAGAGAACCACAATTTTTCTAGTTCCCAAGACACCGGCTATCACCTGCCTGAATGACTACTGCCCTGTTGCACTGACATCAACAGCTATGCAGTGCTTTGAGCGGCTGATCAAAACCCACATCTGTTCCTCGCTTCCAGCCACCATGGACCCTCACCAATTTGCAAAGCGCTCCAACAGATCCACAGATGACGCTATTGCACTGACAGTGCACTCTGCCTTCACACACTTGGACAGGAAGAACACATGTGAGAATGCTGTTCATAGATTACAGCTCAGCTCAGCATTCGAAACAATCATCCCGGCTAAGCTCATCCCCAAGCTTACAGACTTGGGTTTGAAGTCTCATCTGCACAACTGGGTCCTGGACTTCCTGACAGGTAGACCCCAGGTGGTGAGAGTAGGAAACAGCTTCTCGTCCACACTGACTCTGAGCACAGGGGCTCCTCAAGGCTGTGTCCTCAGCCCCCTCTTGTACTCCCTGTTTACACATGACTGTGTAGCCAGACAAACAACCAACGTCATCTTCAAGTTTGCTGACAGCACCATCCTAGGCCATATCACAGATGGAGACGAGACTGTCTACAGAAAAGAGGTCAGCACCCTGTCAGAGTGGTGCTACCACAACAACCTCAGTCTCAACATCAGCAAAACTAAGGAGATGATGGTGGACTACAGGAAGCTGCAGAGGGGTGGTCACTCTCCCTTATATATCAATGGAGCTGAAGTGGAGATGGTCAGCAGTGTTAAGTTCCTCGGGGTACACCTCACCTATGACCTCACCTGGTCACTCCACACCAACAAGGTATTGAGATCTGCCCGTGAGCGCCTCTTCTTCCTGCGAAGGCTCAGGAAGTTTGGTCTGCCTCCTGACATCCTCACAAACTTCTACAGATGCACCATAGAGAGCATCCTCACGGCCTGCATCACTGTCTGGTATGGCAACTGTACTGCCTACGACCACAAGACCCTGAAGAGAGTGGTGAGGACGGCAGAGTCCATCATAGGCAGCAAACTTCCAGACCTGCAGGACTTCTACCGGTCCCGCTGCCTGAGGAAAATCCAGAAGATCTGGTTGGACTGTAGCCACCCAGCACATGGCCTGTTCACCTTACATCTCAGAGAATTTCTACAGATCCCTCCTTTCTCTGTGCAGTACATTCTGTATTTTTGTGTATTTTGTATTTATTTAATATAACTATTATATCTCTTTATTTTAAAATGTTTAGTATGTATATGGTTTTATCTTCCTGTAGAGTGTCAACCTGAGCCTCACCACAAGCATTTCAATGCATAAAGGTCATGTTGTGCATATGGCAAATAAACCTGAAACTTGAGAATTTGGTCACCTGGGGGTTATAATGCACAACCTCTAGGGACAAGCCAGACAGCAGACATACCACAGCTGACATGATCCATGCTAGCATGACTATCGCCGAGACCTTTCTTATGGCATGATGGTTCTGAACCAACACAGGAGGCATAACCACAACCCTGCAGTACAGATCACTAGACCATTTCCAGCAAGCTTCAGGATGAAGATCACATTTGATACTGTGTAAAAAAGGTATGTCAGCTCCTTGCAAGAAAGTTCTGTTTCTGTCTCTGGTGTTAAAGTTTTGAGGCCTCTTGACTCTGTAAAGCAAACAAACCCTGTAGATCTGCTTGCTTACAATGCACATAATGAGACTTGGCTTACAAAATAGTGGGAACTCTAAAATTAGCTCTAAAGACAGAACCATAATACACCTCTGATTTATTGTTGCCTCCATGAAACTACCAAATAAGGTAATCCCTCACATGTACACTCATTAAGAATACAGATGAGCTCACTGGACTTAAAATGTAGAGTAACACTTTATTTTGATGGTCCCCCTCTAGATATTCAGTAGACTATCAGAAGGCTGCCTACAGCACATCTGTTTACTAGCAATAAGACGGTACCTGTAGAGTGTTAACTTAGCATTAACAACAACATCAGCATATCATTGGTTTACATTATGCAGACATTTTCTTTGGCTCTTGATTAGGGTCAGTAAATGTATATTTATGGCATATTGTTGTGCCATTTATTGCTAATGCTTCAGATGAATTGCAAGCACTTTATTTTATAAAATATGATCACGATTGGCTTTCACAACATTTTCGGCTTTACTGAAAATCTCTGAAAAACAGAACATTTAGACAATAAGGGGAAAAAACTATTCCTTGCACTTGTGTGTGATTTTAGGCCTGTTAGCATGAATATTGCTGTTGTAATTTCATGAGAATTTCTTAAATTCCAAGGCAGTGCAAACAAGGCTGCAGAAGAAGACGGAGCATCGGGTCTGGTTTCCTGTTCCCATACAAGCCTGTTCAGCTGGATGACATATATTTGCAGGTACACTAGGTTTTCAACTATGCTTTTTTTATTTATATTTATATTAGTTCATTTTGTTTTCAGCTCTTTATGGAAATGGTAATATAGTCAGATGACATCATAAATGATCCTTTTTATTCTATAACTACATGTCAAAAAACTCACCTTTTAAAAAATAATTGGTTAAAGGTTAAGGCCAATATATGTGGAAGCTAGTGTTTTAGCCACACTCATTGCTAACAGGCGTATAAAATCATCATACCGATGAGCTCCGTGAATTTTATTCTTTCGTTAGACTGAGCTAGGCTAGTCAAGAACTTAGCTAACTGATGGTATTGATGACACAAGCGAAGTTTTGATTGTATGTGATTTTAATTTTTTTATATAATATATTATGTATTATTATGTTATGTGAAACACGATTGTTAAATTTAAGATCATCTTTTTAATCTATGTGGGTAAAACTGTTTAGACGTCCACCATGTGCGGGCCTGGATGATGCTACGCGTGTGGGTTTGGTGTGCATGTGACACTGACACATCACCACAATAGAAACCTTTCGAGAGCAACACAAATACTGTCAGATGTGGGGACGTAAGTCGTGTTAATAATAACAACATCATCGCAAGGTTACTGAAAGTTTATCATTTTTCAATCGGCCTATAAACGAAAGGGGAAGTAAATAAATCCAACAGCGGTAGTGATAGCACAGTGTTTGTAAAGCTAAATGAATCTGTGCAGTGGGTTAATTTACTCATTCAAAATGATTTATATAGGGTCTGTTTCTACAGGTATTCAAGTCGCTCTGGATGAGACAGTGCTTCTCTATAGATTCAGGAATATTCAAAAAACTATTGGTGAAGGAGCTGGCAGTTGTTTAAGTGTTGATGATTCTATGTAGAACCATCGGAGAGCCATCCTTAAGAGTGCACTCTCATGTGCCTTTATTTTTGTCCGAATTTTCTTCTCTTTATTTTAGAATGCCATGTCTATGGTTAGGATAACTATTGTTTAGCAGTCTATTGGAAGAAATACAAGGCAGTTTTATTTAGCAGCAACATCCGTCTTCACATTTCTTACCGTCATCTTTATCCGTATGTCCACAAACCACAAAACCTAAGGCAGATTGATTCTACTATAACATGTTTAACCTTACAAGGTTAATCATATTACAGGTAGGCCAGTGTAGCGTTAGGAGTCTTGCCCAAGGACTCTAATTGGTGTAGCACAGCATAGTCACCCAGACAAGGATTCAAACCCCAGTCTCCCACATGTGGGGGCAGCGGTGTTATCTGCTGAGCTACACCAACCACATAAAACCATATAATCATGCTGTCTTATCAGCATCTTTGATATGCCACACCTGGGAGGTGGATGCATTGTTTCGGCAAGGGAGAAGTGCTCACTAACAGATTTAGACAAGTTTGTGGACAGTATTTGAGAGAAAAAGGCCTTTTGTGTAAATAGAAAAAGTCTTGGACCGCTGCCTTCAGCTCATGAAAAATGGGAGCAAAATCAGATGTAACGAGGTAAGGCAGGTTGCACGTGCAACATGGTTGTCCAGGAATCACTACCAGAACAGACAGGGGTCAGAACACAGGCAGGCATCATCAGATACATATCCATATAGACAAAAACCCAGAAACCAAAGCAAAGTTCAAAACCATGGAAACCAACACCAACACTACAAGATACACAAGTCAAGATTAGAGGAATACAAGGAACACAGAGACTTGCCACCAGGCTGAGCAAAACATGGGGTATAAATGGCGGTCCTAATGAGTCCTAGATTAGCTGCGGGTGAGAGAGGGTGGAGCTGGGGTGGAGCCAGGGTGGAGCAGGACAAGCTGTGCAGGAAGACACAGGCACCAGAGACGGCTGTATGTGGAACATTAGTGTTGCGTTATACAGTATTTATGTTCAGCATATTTCAGGTATTGGCACAGATATGTAATATCTGCACATCAGATACGTCAGTACTGACATGGCCAGTCTACCACTATTTGCACATTGACAATCTGGCTTTCCCTAGAGTTTGCGCATGATAACCCCCAGGTAACCACACAGTCGATGTGACAAGTGACTTCACTGGAAAATTAACATTGATATTAAATTGACTATTTAAATACGATCAGTGGTCAACAAGACTGTAGGTACTTAAAACTAACATCATATTTTAGAGGTGAGTTGTGACATTTATATCCTGAAGTGAAGGCCTAGCTCAAATAGACACTGTTCACTATAGGTTACACTGGTTCCCAGCCAGCTACAGCATAGATTTCAAACTACTACCCCTGTTCTACAAAGACCTAAACCCTGATATCCTGGAGAAAGTGTAGCCCTACTAGATCACTAGATTCTGATCAGCTACCTGTACATTTTAATTAGCTTTATTAAATGAAATATGCTACATGAATGAATAGCATATTGAATACATATATGAATGAGGTGCACTGTCTACACTCTTTCACCTTCCTCCTTCATCTAGATTGACCTAGAAAGAGGGTTGTGGTCTATTCCATACAAAATTTTGCTAGTTGATGGAGCAAGTATTTATTGACTGACCGCTTTTACTTTTTCTATTGGTTGAGCTTTGTGCTTGCTGAGGCTCATTTCTCAATTGTGCGGTTTTCAGCTTGTTCATTACTTAGAACTGAAGTCACCACAGAAAGGAACTGAAAGTTATGAAATCCATATGATAGATAATGTTTGCCCCACATCATGAGCAGCAAGACCATCAGTTCTGCAGTTCTGAACTGAAGCAGCTATCAGCAGGTGAGTCATTTCTATTATGAACCCGATATTCTCTATGATGGTTTTACTTTACGATTACTAATATAAATGCTCTATGTAGAATTAGTTTTTGTTTGCTTTGCCAATAACATGTCCGGTAGCCAATTGGAGTAGCAGCCTGTCACACAAAATACAAAAATCAAACCTTAGAAATTACCAATGTGTACCAACACCTTGTGTTTATGTCGTGCCTCTGTATTATATAATCTTATATTATCAGCTTCTGACTTTATCTTGGCACAGTTGAATTTGACTTGTTTTTTAACGTACTGAATTTTAAACAGAACATAAAATATGAACTGTGCAAAATATACGACAGATTTTATATAGTTAAAATATATGATGTTCTGGGAATATGGACAAAATAAATGCTATTTTAATGAAGGTTTTGTAATTTGTGCACACAAATTTTTGTTTTTTATGGCCAGGATTTCATAATTCTGTGTTCTCACTATTAACAGTTTGCTCTCTTGTGTTTTTTTAATTGTGTGTGTGTTATGCACAACAGACTAACAGCTCTGATGGGTGTTGAAGTAATTAGATTTATGTGATAATTAACAGAGATGCACTTGTTAGGGTTCATTTTATGCATTATGAGTACATTGTACAGCGAGCCATCACACTCTGCAAACAGCATGTAGATCAATTGCAGCTTCCTGGTGAAATTAAAGACGCCACTACAACCATTACAACACTTCACCCACTAGCTTATCAAACTAGACTTTGCAATTGTCATATTCAGCAAACATGAAGCCACAACAGTCACTTATCAATGTGATAGAGTCCATCACACGATAACTGGAGGAGATGTTAATCACCAACGTTTCAACATCCTCAAGTTAAACACATGCAGAAATATGAAGGTGGCTTTCCTTATTCGTGTTCAAGGTTTGGGGTATGGGTGAAGGTTACTGTGTTCTTTCATTTCACCTGGAAGCTGATTGAGACACTGTGCAGGAGAAGCTACAGTGTCCTCATAAGACACATACTGCAAACCCAAATCAACATAAACACTAACAAGCACATCTCCATATACAGCGTCACATACATCTAATCACATCAGAGCCCATCAGACTGTTTCAGGAACTGTTGGTCTGCTTGTGCTGAATGTGTGCACACTTAAAAGAAACCATGTGCACAATTCAAAGAAAAATATATTTTAAACAAATGAAGAAATTGGGGCTACAAATGACGGAAAATGTGCTCAGAAATTACAAAATGTTCCCTCAAATGTACCCTACAAATGCAAATAAGATGCATTTGTACCTCGCCCCCTATAGGACAGCAAATCCATAACAGTTTAGACAAAAAGCCCTGTTTCATTTTACTTACTTTCTGACTTCTACTTACTTTCACTTGTTCTTTTCTCCCCAGTTCTCTACAGAGCTACACTGGTCTGTTACTGTTTAACAGACAGAATCAAGAAGCATCATGAACTCAACCCCAGTGACAGGAATGCCGAACTACAACACAAGTCAGACTACAGGTTCATCATCTTGCAGGGATGCGATGTGTGTCTTCCATGCTGTAGCAAGACTGATCATCTTCATCCTGGGAGTTGCTGGAAATGGTCTGGTGATCTGGATTGCTGGCTTTAAGGTGAAGAAGTCGGTCATCACCACCTGGTACCTGAGCCTGGCCGTGTCTGACTTCATATACTGCTCTACTTTGCCCCTCTTTGTCGTCTATGTGCTCAGTAGAAACTGGCCCTTTGGGCTCTTCATGTGTAAATTCAATTCTTTCATCATGTGGCTCAACATGTTCAGCAGCATCTTCCTCCTCACCATCATCAGTGTGGACCGCTGTGTGGTGGTCATGTTTCCTGTCTGGGCTCAGAACCAGCGCAGTGTAAGAAGAGCCTCTGTGATAGTCATGGTAGCTTGGATCATCTCAGCAGCACTTAGTACACCACCACTTGTTTTTAGAGACATTGATCATCGTGAGCAGAAAACATCTTGTGTGTATACATACAGTAATGAGAAAATTCACGTTGCCATTGTCGTATGTCGGCTCGTTTTTTCATTTGTGATCCCGTTTCTGATCATTTTCATCTGTTATGTTGTCATTGTAAGAAAACTGTCCAATCAGAGGGTGATGTCCAGAAAGCCAATCAAGATCATGACAGTGCTGATTGTCACGTTCTTGATCTGCTGGCTGCCACATCACACTGTTATTTTGATTGATCTGTTTGTGACAAATGATATACTGGTAATTATTCACAGACTTAGTTTAATTCTCGCCAATATGAACAGCTGTCTGAACCCGTTTCTATATGCCCTAATGGGGAAAGACATTAGGAAACAATGTTACTCTCTTTGGTCAAAGATTGAGGACGCATTTAAGGAGGAGCCGGACCAGGACACCATCAGAGGGACACTTAACACCACCACTGGGGACTAGCATAGTAAAGTGCTCTCGAACTGATCTTCCCTCCCAATTTTACACCACCATTATTACCACCAAATTGACTATAGCTGATTATTTATAACAGCTTTAGTCGTTACTGAATTCTGATTCTGATACTGAGTTCCACATGAATATGCGTGTTGTATGGCAGTCACAACACAGGAAAATCTGCCCTGCCCATTGTTGAAGAAGATCTGCAAACCCCTACTCAGGCAAGCGTACAGTGGTCATCATCATGAAGAAATGTTGAGAGTGAAGATTCTGAAAGGAAGATGTTGGATTAGATACATCATGGTTGGAGTGGGAACCAATATGTGAGTCATATGGAGCTTGAAGCTTCAAAGGGTGATTTAAAGCTTCAAGTCATTTACAGTATCATGTCATATGTGCTGCGCTTTATGTATTTGTGTGTTGTTTTATAGATTACTAAACTGTGTGTTGTAATGTGTGTTTGTGTGATTGCCCGAAATGGGATGTTCATTTTTAATAACCTGCCCAGGGACTTCTGATTAAAAGCAGCCAGTTGGACGTGATATGGCATATTAATTTTATGAAATAATGATGCTGATTAATGTGTATTGTTACGCTTAACTAAATAAAGTCAAGTAAAGCTGAACTGAAGAACTTCCAAATGTCTCCTGCATACCCTTCTTTCATAAGAAGAATATCTGAATATTCTGCTGAATGAAAACAGAGGTGCTTCATCCCTCCTACCCAAAATGAATGGGACCCTACGGGAGAATAAGGAGATGAAAAAAAAGGTAACTTTATTTTGATGGTCCGCCTCTAGATATTCAGTAGACTATCAGAAGGCTGCTAACAGCACATCTGTTTACAAGCTGTGATGTTAGTCTCAACTGTAGAGTGTTAACTTAGCATTAACACAAACATCAGTATATCTTTGGTTTACATTACGCAGACATTTTCCTTGGCTCTGGATTATGTTCTGCAGGTACATATTCATAGACATTCCACAGACCCTTAGCAAACTATAAACAGATCATATTATGGCTGATCTACAAGAGTATCATCAAGCAGTTAGTATTATACATATACTGTGAGTGTGTGTGTGTGTGTGTGTGTGTGTGTGTGTGTGTGTATATATATATATATATATATATATATATATACACACACACACAAACACACAGTAGATGTGTTTCTGACCATCAACAGACTATCAGTAGAATGTATGTAAACACTCTCCATCTGCCAGTATTATATATAGATGCGTTCCTGAATATGATATTCTGTTGATGATCAGGAACGCATCTGTAGATATAATACGGACAGATGGAGAGTTAATTAATGTCACTGTCACAGATGAGCAGGACACCCACTAATATCCCCCAATGGCATGACTGACTCTGGTATTTGAACTTTCTGCTGCTGACCTTTAGGATGGTCCTCATCTACTTCGTCACAGAGACAACAATGTCTGTTATAGACAATGTACGTTTCCACTGTGCATCAGTCCATTTCAGATGTGAACCCAGATAAACTGGTGTTGCTGCTGACGCATGACTATCTGTATGGATTGCATTTGTGGATGCAGTAATGAATGCAGTGACCAACAGCGTATTCCTCAGCCCATGGGGTTATATCTATCACAGAAACATGCCCGGTTGTAAAGCAGTGCGGTCTGAGAGGTCGAAGGTCCCAGGCATTCATTTGTAGTTTCTGGCCATAATTCATTCTTTTAATATTCTCATATTTAGTGATTGCGCAATGCACAACACTGATGTTATCTAACCATGTTTTTTGTCTCCTTCTTCTTCTTCTTTTTCTGCTTCTTCTTCTGCTACCTCTTCTTTTCTAGTTGGTACACATTTTTTGTCCACCAAGTGGTTCAGTTTCAAAATATCAACCCTGTTCCAACTCCAAAATGTTCAGTCTGATCAGGAACTATGTTGGTGTAGCTCAGCGGATAACACTGCTACCCACCACCACGGGGGAGACTGGGGTTCGGATCCCAGTCTGGGTGACTATACTGTGCTACACCAATAAGAGTCCTTGGGTAAGACTCCTAACACCACACTGGCCTCCCTGTAGTACGATTACCCTTGTAAGTCGCTCTGGATAAAAGCGTCAGCTAAATGCCGTAAATGTAAACGTAACTATGTGCTTGTATACATCTGTTTGATTGGATGTATGGATTCCGTGTAGTAAAGGATCTTACTGGAATTTTTCCCTTTAAGAATGAGTGTGTTGGAAAAGTGCACGCCCATCTACTGTACTTCTCCTCAACCTACAGATACCATTTCACATACACTATCTCAGGGCAGACCCCCTTGACCTGCACTCGTTTTTCTATGTTTTTTTTTCATCTTCTTATTCACCCTTAGAGTCCCATTCATTTTTGGTAAGAGGGATGAAGCACCTATTTTCATTCAGCAGAATATTCAGATATTCTTCTTATGAAAGAAGGGTATGCAGGAGACATTTGGAAGTTCTTCAGTTCAGCTTTACTTGACTTTATTTAGTTAAGCGTAACAATACACATTAATCAGCATCATTATTTCATTAAATTAATATGCCAGATCACGTCCAACTGGCTGCTTTTCATCAGAAGTCCCTGGCCAGGTTATTAAAAATGAACATCCCATTTCGGACAATCACACAAACACACATTACAACACACAGTTTAGTAATCTATAAAACAACACACAAATACATAAAGCGCAGCACATATGACATGATACTGTAAATGACTTGAAGCTTTAAATCACCCTTTGAAGCTTGGAGCTCCATATGACTCACATATTGGTTCCCACTCCAACCATGATGTATCTAATCCAACATCTTCCTTTCAGAATCTTCACTCTCAACATTTCTTCATGATGATGACCACTGTACGCTTGCCTGAGTAGGGGTATGCAGTATCAGAATCAGAATTCAGTAACGACTAAAGCTGTTACAAATAATCAGCTATAGTGAATTTGGTCGTAATAATGGTGGTGTAAAATTGGGAGGGAAGATCAGTTCGAGAGCACTGTAAAGTGCTAGTCCCCAGTGGTGGTGTTAAGTGTCCCTCTAATGGTGTCCTGGTCCGGCTCCTCCTTAAATGCGTCCTCAATCTTTGACGAAAGAGCGTAACATTGTTTCCTAATGTCTTTCCCCATTAGGGCATATAGAAACGGGTTCAGACAGCTGTTCATATTGGCGAGAATTAAACTAAGTCTGTGAATAATTACCAGTATATCATTTGTCACTAACAGATCAATCAAAATAGCAGTGTGATGTGGCAGCCAGCAGATCAAGAACGTAACAATCAGCAGTGTCATGATCTTGATTGGCTTTCTGGACATCACCCTCTGATTGGACAGTTTTCTTACGATGACAACATAACAGATGAAAATGATCAGAAACGGGATCACAAATGAAAAAACAAGCCGACATACGACAATGGCAACGTGAATTTTTTCATTACTGTATGTATACAGACAAGATGTTTTCTGCTTATAATGATCAATGTCTCTAAAAACAAGTGATGGTGTACTAAGTGCTGCTGAGATGATCCAAGCTACCATGACTATCACAGAGGGCCAGTTTTTAGTGACTACATAGATGACAAAGAAGGGCAAAGTAGAGCAGAAGATGAAGTCAGACACGGCCAGACTCAGGTACCAGGTGGTGATGACGGACTTTTTCACCTTAAAGCCAGCAATCCAGATCACCAGACCATTTCCAGCAACTCCCAGATAGAATGAATCAGGTCCTCTTGCTACCCTGCATGGAAACGATGCACATCGAATTCCCTGCAGAGATGATGACTCTGTTAGTCTGGACTTGTGTTGTAGTTCGGCATTCCTGTCACTGGGTTGAGTTTCATGATGCTTCTTGAGTCTGTCCCTGTTAACAGTACAACCAGTGTAGCTCCGTAGAGAAGTGGGGAGAAAAGAACAAGTGAAAGTAGAAGTCAGGAAGTAATTAAAATTGAACAGCAACAGTCTTTTTGTCGCTAAACGC
>JAMWET010002565.1:0-30441 GCA_024036415.1 Prochilodus magdalenae
TTACTACGCTACCTGAGAGCTGATGGGTAGTATTACTGGCTACTGAGAGCTGAGGGGTTAGGGTGGATTACTGATACTGAAGCTGATAAGTTGCATTACTGATACTGAGAGCTGACTTGTTAGCGGTTTACTGCTACTGAGACGCTGATTGGTCAGGCGTACTGCTACGTAGAGCTGATTGGTTGCGTTAGCTGCTACTAGAAAGCTGTTGGTTAGCGTTAATGCTGCGTAAAGCTGAGGGGTTTAGCATTACTCACTGCATCACTGTTAGTATGCTGACTGCTGTTAGTATTACTGCTACTGAAGCTGATGGCTTAGCGTTACTGCTAACTTGACAGCTGAGGGGTTGCATTACACGAGTGCATACATCTGAAGATCTGATTGGTTCAGCATTACTACGTAGCGTGGAGAGCTGATTATCATTTAGCGTTACTGCTACTGAAGCTGAGGGGTTAGCATTACTACTACTGATAGCCGATTGGTTAGTGTTACTGCTACTGAAGCTGAGGGTTAGTATTACTGCTACTGGAGCTGATTGGTTAGCATACTGCTACTGCTAGCTGAGGGTTATTATTCTGATACCTGAGGCTGGATTGGTATGTATTACTACTACTGAGAGCTGATCGTTAGTATTACTGCTACTGAGAGCTGACTGGTTAGCATTACTGCTACTGAGAGCTGACTGGTTAGCATTACTGCTACTGAGAGCTGAGGGGTTAGCATTACTGCTACTGAGAGCTGATTGGTTAGTATTACTGCTACTGAGAGCTGCTCGATTAGCATTAGTGCTACTGAGAGCTGATTGGTTAGTATTACTGCTACTGAGAGCTGATTGGTTAGTATTACTGCTACTGAGAGCTGCTTGATTAGCATTACTGCTACTGAGAGCTAACGGGTTAGCATTACTGCTACTGAGAGCTGATTTGTTAGCATTACTGCTACTGTAGCACAGAACAATGAATCATTTATTTTCTTTTTGGTTCGTTTCAATTCAGTGAGCAGATTTTATCATTTTAAGTTTTTGCTTGTATGTGATCTGTTACTTTCAAACACTTTTGAACAGAAAAATGTATTTAACTTGTACTAGAGGAAATTCTCTATTGAAATACATGAGGTGAAAAAGACAATGCTCTCCTTTCAAAATGTAAGACATGCTCACAAAACCATACATTAAGCCTAAATATAGTTTGCATCAAACGTTTACAGCAGTTACTACAGCAGTTACTAAATGCATGCAGTTTGATGGGATGTACCATTTAAGCCCACCTGTAAAAAAGCTAAATTATTAAATTAATCAGCTCCACAGAGCAATTTATCATGCATTTATCTGAATTTCAATGTTAAAACGAATACAAAATGCTTACATATCTGTAGCTGACAACCTTAATTCTTGTGGCTGTAGCATTTATCAGGGCTAAAGGTGTTGCATGAGATTTAGTTGTTTTGCCTAGCGTCATAAAAACTCATCTTTTCTATCTGAAGGGAAATAGTAACAAACTCATAAATACTTACTTATTTACTATAGCAAATTGGTACACTTATCTCTCTTTTACACAATATCAATGTATTACCAAAGATGTGGTCTGAAATGGGTTTGATTTCTGAGCAGGTCCCAAAAACAAAAGTTTTTTAGTGTCTTCTTGTCAGGAGACTGTGTGTACCTTGGGCGGTACCTGACACAGCAATAGAAAATATGATTTTACATGCATAAAAAACTTCATAGGAATAACAAACCATTTGATTTGATTAATGTATGGATGTGGCAAAATAGCGCTTGAAATAGAAAAGTTGAAAGTGGCTTAATGGTCTACACTTACCCTAACGAAACAGCAACGAAGTCAGACTCTATCAAAACCCTTTCACCTTGTAATGGCTGAGTCCTGGTCTTCCTGCCTTAAAAGAGGCGATAGCGTAAAACTGCTCTCTTCTCTGTGGTTTTTATGTTGATTTCTGGGTGAACACAGAGTGAACTTCAAATTAGACGAATTAACAGAGAGAAGAAGGGAATTCAGTCTAAAGCTTCGCTGATGTTGCGCACAGCGGAAACAGTAACAAAAGGAAACCGACTCACTGCCATGATCAGTCCGGGCTGTTGTGTGCCACCTCATCGACTGGAAATGCTGCTTGTGATGCCACTGGTCCCTAAAGCGGGTTAGGGAATTCAGTGTAGTCAGAACACAGTCCTTCTGAGTGAACAGACTGATAACTAAAACAGTCATGTTTACGGATAGAAGACTTCATAACACCTCAGCCCGACTGTTAGTGTTAGTGTTAGTTTAGAAGACTGAGGTTCTAACCTTTACTTCGCTTGTTCTGGTGGGACTGGACTAGTAAGCAGCCGGATTCCAGCTGCTCTGGACCAATTGGAGGGGCTGTATTATTCTGCTGTGAACTTCTTCTTTGAAAGGGGGATGGGCTAGTTTCCCTGTGTCCCCACCCCCTTGGGGTACTTGTAGCAAGCTCAAGGAGCAAAGAGTAGTATCAGTGTGGGCCCGTACGCTAGTCTGGAGTAGCTCCATACAGCGCTTCACTCAGTGTACCACCATCCCAGCACTACCATTCACCAGCCAACACCTCACTTTACCACACCACCATACCAGCCACTACAGCATTGCACGCACGAACACATACCAGCTCTACCACTCACCACCATCCCAGCACTGTACTCCACCGTAAACCATCCCAGCATACAATTCACCTTACACCATTCAAGCTCATCACTTCACCATCACAGCACTTTACACCACTGTACCTACATATCACCTACCTTACTTCATTAAAACCATACCAGCTCTTTACTTCACCACTACATCGCCACCTTACTTTCACCGTAACACCATACCAGCTCTTCTCTATCACCAATCCAGCACTTTTACTCCACTGGAACCATACCCAGCACTACACTTCACCGTAAACAACATACCAGCTCATTCACTTCACCATACCAGCACTTTACTCCACTGTACCACGCATTAACCCAGCACTAAACTTCACCGTTAACACCTACCCAGCTCTTCACTTCACCATACCAGCACTTTACTCCACTGTACCCACCATACAGCACTACACTTCAACTATCCATAACTACCATTCAGGGCTTCATCATTTCACCGTACTACCTCCATACGCAGCACCTTTTTCGGTCACTTTTTTCTGTGCTTGCCTGTGGTAAGCGAGAATGGTGTAACAAGAGAAGCTGATTGATCCTGCTTCCCTCTATGAGCTCAGTATCGGTCGGTTCAGTGTGAACCTTTTTTTTTTTTTTTTTTGAAAGCTGGGCACAGGAGCAGTCTAAAACTCGGATTTCAGGTTCTATCTTCTATATCCTGGAGTCACATCCAGTGCTGCCACATGTGTAAATCAGTTTTCCTGGCTCTGCATGTTGAAGCTGCATGGTTGGTTCATTTCCTAGCGATCTTATCATGGAGCCCTTCCACTTTTCAGATTAAAATGTCTTGAACAAAAAGTCTGTTCTGCCTTGCTTGAGTTGTGTGCACCCAAGGGAAAAGGGGGAAATGATAAACAACAGCAGCTCACCATTGTGCAGAGCCATTCACAGGAAACTGACGCCACAGGAAAATCATTCAGTTTCACGGTTCAGATGAAATTCTTGTGTGTGGAGACGAGCAAACAGCCACAATGACACCTGCCCTACAAGCAAAGCCTGAAACGGTCCTTCTGAATGCTAAAACTCAGTGTTAGTGGTACTAATAACATTTAACAATTAAATAGCAGGCAGCAGTGTAACTTGCCCTGATGTGTTACAGATGCCTTTAAAATATGGGTTGTTTATATGAGGCACAGTGGCAAAACACAGATTGGGAATCCTAGACTTCAGTAATACAGCCACGCAGAAAATGACATCAAATAGATAAGAGCAAAGGCAGAACCAAATAGCAAATCATGACTTCCTAGTATAAATAATATAGCACCCTATTATTTTCTTTGATGGGTGTGCAGTGCAGCAACCCCACCCTGCCTATCAACCCCCACTTCTGTGACGTCTGTCAAAGAAATATTAGGGTGTATATTATTAGGACTAATGAAGTCATGATGTGCTATTTGGTTTGCCTTTAGCAACATCATGACTTCATAGTCTTCATATCTAAAAGGCTTGTGACGCTGGTGAGTTAGCCTCACCTTGTCCTGGGGAGGGTGGGGGCACTGACAACACCTATACAACAAATTAGCTAGACAACATAGCAAGCTGCTAGTCCAAAGTTGGGAAAAGGATGAACTCCCTCTGAAACCCAGGGAAGACCGGGAAGAGGACAAACGACAGAGGGAATGTAAAATAACAGAGGGAAATGTAAAAAAACAGAGGGAAATGTAAACTGACAAAGGGAATGTATAAAAAGACACAGGGAATGTAAAAGACAGCGGGAATGTAAAATAACAGACGGGAATGTAAAAAAAACAGAGGAATGTAAAAAGACCACAGGGAAATGTAAAAAGCACACAGGGAAGTAAAAGGCAAACACAGGCAAAGAGTAAAAAGACAGGAGCGAGGAATGTAAGCGTTCACAACTAATTCAGATGCTGTGCCGCTAGCACGGAGTTCAGTCTAAGTCCTTGATAACTTCGTTAGCTGATTTAATAGATAGGCTAGCCAGGCAAGAGTTAAGCATCCAGTTCCTGCCACCTTTAAATCTGTTTAGGTAGAAGCTAGGAACAAGACTCGTGAAGGTTGCTACAAAGGAACTTAACTCCTTCCATTTATGTCTGCAAGAAACATTATCATCCATATATACAATAAACCATCACCGTCTGCCGCTGAGGGAAAAAAATTTGATTACTAGCTATCCATTAGCCCTATCGTTGCTAGCCCACAGAGTGGTTAAGCCCTGACTGTATATACTGACAGCTGACTCATCGTCCTGGCGCTTTGTAGGTTCTTAGGAACTGATTGAAAAAGACGTCAGATTATTCAAATAGTATTATGAGTTATTCCATTCTTAGCTGATCATGTAAAACCAGCAGCCTGCTCGTAGTGAGAGGAAAGTGCTTACACCTGTAGTACATGCCCTGTCAGTGGAAACGTACGGCGTAGGTAATAATAGCCTCCACTGCTGTTAGTGTTTAGAGTGTTGTAAGGTGATTGGTCTGAGGTGTGGTATTAACTGGGCTCCAAAATTCAAGGCGGCACCTAGCAAACAAATCTTACATCGGGCATAACACATGGGTAAGGGTTCAGCTCTCTCGTGTGTACCTAGAAAGTGTATTCACCCTTTGTACGATGTCACAAAGACACAAAACACCATCAAACACATTATGGCACACATTTATGCCTATATATTTAGGGTCACGTGGGGAATTTGCTCGACTGCTGCCCAGCCTGACTGTGAAGTAGTCTAAAAGTCTTCTATGTCTGGATTGCTTCATCTTGTAAGTGATGCGCAAATATGTGAAACAGAGCTCATTTACAATAAAACAATCTTAACGTGCCTTGTAAACAAAACAGGCTTTGTAAAACGATGAGGTTATTAAGAGGGTAATCTATACTTCATTGCCACTAATCCCCCCTCCACAAAACTTTAGATTCGTACCATTCTCCTGGTATACGCCAAACCCAGAACTAGTCCATCGGTATTGCCAGACGGACTGTGGAAATATTCTAGATAGGAGCGAAACTTTTCACAGCATGAGTTTTGCCAATAGGGGAAGTGAATATACTCTGGCAGGGATAGGTGAGGCGTTACCTTCGTAAAAACTGGTCATGGAAGCTTTTGCATAAAGCTAATCACAACCGTTGTAAGGTACATACAATCAATAGCAGCTAGTGGGCCTGGAGTCTGATCCTTCGCGAGCTCGGGAAAACATAGTTCAAAACCTTGTAAGGACTCGGTGTCTTGACGTACAGCAAGCTGATCGATCATAGAACCCCTCTGTCTGTAGTATTAGTACTTGAATGTTCGGTTTGTAGTCGTGCCCAATGTTCTATCTAGCATGTAGAATCATCTTTCACGAGTGGGCGAGCTTTAGCTGTATTAGTTGAGATATAGGCAATGGGCTAGATTCATTCAGAACAGGAGTCTGCACATCCAAACACACGCTTTTGTGGGACGAGGGTATGAAGAATTGCCGAAATATGGTGATAGTTTATAGTATTTGTGTACCATATATAACATATATTTACTAGTATATTAAAATATTAGTTATGAAGGACGACTTAGTTATTACAGTATAGAACTAGATAGTTCAGTATTTACAGCTGTACAACTATATTTATAGTATAGTTTTACACGTATATAAACTAGATATCTTAGTATTGTTTTACAGTAAGAACTATATAGTTTAGCTACAGTGTTCAGAACTATATTTATAGTAATATTTCACAGTGTATAAAACTAATATTTTACTAGAATTGTTTACAGTATAAATTATATTTACCAGTATTGTTTATACGGTTTAGCAGCTATACTAAGTATATTTACAGGTAAAAACTATATCGTTGGTAGTACTTTGTTCACAGTGTCGATAGATAACCTCTATTACAGTGGTAACCTTAAAGTTTTTTGTACAGTATAGACTTAATTGTAGTATTTCATATAACTTGGTTTATATAGTGTTGTTTTACAGTTATAGGAATGATAAAGTAATATTTACAGTGTAAAACCATAATATATCGTACTTGTGTTTAAAGTATAAACTCTAGTTTACTTTATTGTATACAGTAGTAACTACACTTTGTATGTGTGTTTTATAGTATAGAGTATACAGTAGTATTTACACTGTAAAACTATTTTTATAGCATTTGTTTTATAGTATAAGAACTATTACTCTAAGTAGTTACAGTGGTAAAAGCTATATTTATGAGTAGTGTTTACAGTAGTCAACTACTAGCTATACTTTACAGTGTAAATTATATTTATCCAAGTGATAGCAGAGTCTACACCTAGTATTTACAGTATTGTTTACAGTAAAACTATATTTAATAGCATATGTTTTACAGTATAGGAATATATAGAATTTTACATTGTAGTATCTATATTTATAGTATGTGTTTAAAACTATAAATACTTGCAGTAGTGTTTACGTTATACAGCTATATAGTTTTTTACAATAGGCTAACTGATTTTAGTTATTGCTTACAGTATAGAACGATAAAGTAAAATTCTCTAGTGTAAACTTATATACTATTGTTTAGAGTAATAAAGGCTAATATTTACAGTATGGGTTACAAGTAAAAACTCATATTTATAGTCTTTGTTTACAGTATAGAACTGTAGATAATAGTAATATTTAGCAGTGTAAAAACTATATTTAATAGTATTGTTGTAAAGTAAAACTAAATATTTGCCAGTACCTGGTTACGGTAGTAGAACTATAGAGTAGCAGTTATGTAGAGTATAAACCTATTTTTATCGTGATTGCTTACAGTCTACTTAGAACTAAAAAGTAAAAATTTAGCAGTGTAAAACCTATTTTATACTATTGGTTTACGTATAAAAGCTATATAGTAATATTTACACGTATAAAAACCATGTATATTGTATTGTTTAAGTACTAGAACTTTATAGTCTTCTGTTTACAAGTGAATAAAACTGTCTTTAACAGTAATTGGTTACAGCATAAACCTTATTGCAGTATTGTTACAGTATAGAACGATATAGTAATATTTTACAGTGTAACACAGAATTATATAGTTATTGCTTACAGTATAGAACTACATAACTATGTTTTACAGTGAAAATTATTTATAGATTGTAAGTTAAACCTTAATGAGCCAGTATTGGTTACAGTATAAAACTATATGTATAGAGTTGTAAAAATTATTTAGTATAGAAACTATATATTGTAACGGTATTTTTACAGCAATAAAAACTATACCTTAAATATGATTGTTACAGTATAGAACATATATAGCAATATTATAAACAGTTAAAACTATATTTACAGTATTGTTTTACAGTATAACTATATTCATCTATTTGCTTACCAGTATAGAAGAATACGTAGTATTTATAGTTTTCACACGATATGTAAAGCTATGTTTATACAGTACTGTTTACAGTATGAGAAATATATAAGTAATATTTACAGTGTAAAACTATATTAGTTATAGTATATGTAATATTTACAGTATAGAAGTATATAGTAGTATTTATAGTGTAAAACGATATTTATAGTATGTTTTACAGTATAAACTATATTTACAGTATTGCTTACAGTATAGAACTATAAAGTAATATTTACAGTATGAAACTATATTTATAGTATTGAATCCAAACAAACTTTTTTGGAGAGGTTTTTTATTATGGTTGGATGGAGTTAGCACTGGAACACCATTTAAAGCCTGGTCTTGAAGTTGCTGTGGGGTTCTTGGGTTTTGCTATTGACTATTGCTTTGATTTGGACTCTTTTTTTTATCTTTATTTGGTCTTGCCTTGGTCTTGACAAGTCATGGTCTTGGTCATGGTGATATTGACCACAGTCCTAATATGTAGCATGAAATCATGTTTTCAACCCATTTCCAGTAATCTTAATCCAATAAATGAGAAAAGATAAAACAGGTGCCATCCTTCAACATTTATCTTAAATATACTGTATATTTACAATATTGTTTTACAGTATTGACTTTATAGTATATTTTACAGTGTAAACTTAAAACTATATTTATTGTATTGTTTACTGTATATAAATTTATTTATAGTATCGTTTACAGTATAGAACTATATAGTAATATTTACAGTGTAAAACTATATTTATAGTATTGTTTACAATATTGAACTATATAGTAATATTTACAGTGTAAAACAATATTAATAGTATTGCTTATCGTATATAGCTATGTTTATAGTATCGTTTACAGTATAGAACTATATAGTAATATTTACAGTGTAAAACTATATTTATAGTATTGTTTACAGTATAGAACTACATAGCTATGTTTACAGTGTAAAACTATATTTATAGTATTGTTTACAGTATCAAATTATATTTACAGTATTGTTTAAAGTATAAAACTATATTTATAGTATTGTTTACAGTATAGAACTATATAGTAATATTTACATTGTAAAACTTTTTTTATAGTATTGTTTACAGTATAGAACTATAAAGTAATATTTACAGTGTAAACCTATATAGTATTGTTTACAGTATAAAAGCTATATAGGAATATTTACAGTATAAAACTATATTTATAGTATTGTTTACAGTATAAAACTGTTTTTACACTATTGTTTACAGTATAAAACTATATTTATAGCATTGTTTACAGAATAAATCTATATTTACAGTATTGTTTACAGTTTAGAACTAAATTTATAGCAATATTTACAGTGTAAAACTATATTTATGGTGTTTACAGAATAAAACTATACTTGTAGTATTGTTTACAGTATAGAAGTATATAGTAGTATTTACAGTGTAAAACTATTTTACAGTATTGTTTGCAGTAAAGAACTGTATAGTAATATTTACAGTGTAAACTATATTTATAGTAATGTTTACAGTATAGAACTATATAGCAATATTTACAGTGTAAAACTATATTTATAGTATTTTTTACAGTATAGAACTATATTGTAATATTTACAGTGTAAAACGATAGTTATAGTATTGTTTACAGTATAAACTTTATTTACAGTATTGTTTACAGTGTAAAAGTATATTTATAGTATTGTTTACAGTATAAACTACATTTACAGTATTGTTTACAGTATAGAACTATAAATTAATATTTACAGTATAAAACTATATTAATAGTACTATTTACAGTGTAAAACTATATTTATAGGATTGTTTACAGTATAGAACTATATAGTATTTTTTACAGTGCAAAACTATTTTTATAGTACTGTTTATAGTATAGAACTATAAAGTATTATTTACAGTATAAAAGCTATATAGTCATATTTACAGTATAAAACTACATTTGCAGTAGTGTTTACAGTATAAAACTTTTTACAGTATTAATTACAGTGTAAAACTATATTTATATGATTGTTTACAGTATAAAACTATATTTATAGTATAGTTTACAGAACAAAACTATATTTACAGTTTTGTTTACAGTTTAGAACTATTTTTATAGCAGTATTTACAGTGTAAATCTATATTTATAGTGTTATTTACAGTATAGAACTATGTAGTAATATTTACAGTGTAAAAATATATTTATAATATTGTTTAAAAGATAAAACTATATTTACGGTATTGTTTACAGTATAGAACTATATAGTAATATTTACAGTGTAAAGCTATATTTATAGTAATGTTTACAGTATAGAACTATACAGTAATATTTACAGTGTAACACTATATGTATAGTATTGTTTACAGTATAAAACTATATTTATAGTATTGTTTACAGTATAGCAGTATATAGTAGTATTTACAGTGTAAAAGTATTTTTATAATATTGTTTACAGTATAGAACTATATAGTAATATTTACAGTATAAAACTATATTTATAGTATTGTTTACAGTATAGAATTATATAGTAATATTTATAGTGTAAAACAATATTTACAGTATTGTTTACAGTATAGAACTATAAAGTCATATTTACAGTATAAAACTATATTTATAGTATTGTTTACACACACACACACACACACACACACACACACACACACTCACATACACACACACATTCACATACACACACACATTCACATACACACACACCCACACACACGCACATACACATATACACACATACACACACACACACTCACATACACACACACACACACACACAGTCACATACACACACACACACCCACACACACACACACACACACACACACACACACAGTCACATACACACACACACACACACACACACAGTCACATACACACAGACACACATACACACACACACACAGTCACATACACACACATACATACACACACACACACACAGACACACACTCACAGCATTAAACAAATAATAATGACTGAAAACGTCACAAATCTAGTATCAAAATTTCCAACATAAAGTTTGCACTTTTTCATTAGCCCTCATTTAAGAAAAAAATGAAAGGCGTGCCCTCCTTCAAAAATGTCTTAGAAATGTTTGCATGGTATATTTTGGTCACACTAACGTAATTTTCTACATGTATCAGGTCCATCTGAGATGGTTACTCTGTAGGCTTTGGTTATTTGCACATGCTGAGGAAGGAGAGCAAAACTGGGAGCTGAAGAACTGAAATGACATCTGGATTATTAACATTAATGATCCTAATGATAATCTAAACTATCACGGTCAGCAACAACGAAGCTGGGGGTTTGTTTAAGCATGGTGGTCACCTTCCTTCATCCTTCAACAATGTCCTGTGGGCAGCGTCCTGTGGGCAGCATCCTGTGTGCAGCGTCCTGTGTGCAGCGTCCTGTGGGCAGCGTCCTGTGGGCAGCGTCCTGTGGGCAGCATCCTGTGGGCAGCATTCTGTGGGCAGCGGCCTGTGGGCAGCGGCCTGTGGGCAGCGGCCTGTGGGCAGTGTCCTGTGGGCAGCATCCTGTGTGCAGCGTCCTGTGGGCAGCGTCCTGTGGGCAGCATCCTGTGGGCAGCATTCTGTGGGCAGCGGCCTGTGGGCAGCGGCCTGTGGGCAGTGTCCTGTGGGCAGTGTCCTGTGGGCAACGTCCTAGAGACCATCTGGAAGGGCAGCACCCTGGCAACCACTCAGGATACCATAGTAAGTGGCTAGCAGCATTTTAGCAAGCTTAAGCTTCACAGGGCTGAATTCTTCAGGAAGCACTTCTCCAGTTATTCACTAGATGAGCAGTTTCCATCCGCATTGACCCAGGAAGAGCGTGGGAGCTAGGTCGTCAGGATGTTTGTGTGATGCTGCGGCATCTGCCACTGCATGGTCTGCTTACCCGTCTCTGATGTGAAGCTTGCTGCTGCTGTTGCTTGAAGGTGTGTGTATGCGTTTATTAGAGTGTGGGATTAGTTCGATGGGTTCTAGATCTACTGCAGGGAGAAAGTATAGGGTTCCTGGATTCACTGGGCTCTTCCAATGACTTCAGGAATCTATCTCTGGGTTCCGTGTCATCATTTTACTACATAGAGCTTATCTGCTTCTTAGAAATGTGTAGCGCTACAGTGAACATTAGCATGAGCTGATAGCACCCTGATGGTCCTAATAACTGTGGGCTAGTTATGTCCTTTATCAGCTCATTAGTTAGAACCTAATAATAATAATAATAATAATAAAAATTAACACTTCTGGCCATTTCTGTGCAGGTTAGATGGACTGCGCTGTATGTAACTTACTTGGTAAATATCTTTATTTATAGAATATTATAGAATTTATACATATGTGTAGAGGAACATAAAAAACAATCTAGAAAAGTTACTAGCAGTTATGAGCAGAATCTCCTAGCAGCAAAAGTAACAGCGACACTGAATTGTACTGAATGTAACTGAACTGAAATGAATTTATTTGAATTATGTCCACTTTATTTATCCACAGAGGAAAATTGAGGCACACAGAAAACAGAAACAGATAAGGACAAACATTTAAAATACCTAACTAACCCATAAGTTATGGTAGTAATGGGCAAGAGGTAACAGTTCAAAGGTAAAATGAAGATTCAGCTTTCTGAGGAAACCTGAATCTTCAGAATCTTCCAATAGTGTGAACACATTAGAACTTAGTACATCCAGCATCTACCTGTGAAGGTACTGAAGTTCGGTAAAGTCTTTTCTTTTTGGTCTATAATGAAACACTAAAGCTCTAAAGTGAGGGAAGTGATGGACAGTAAATAGAGCACAAAGGATTGGAATTAGACTCAAGATTAACTAAAGGTTAATGACTGAAATGAAAGTGGGAACTTCTGACTGTGATCATCGTCTTTCACTGCTAGCAGCTGCTAAAAACGGATAAAAACGGTAAAAATCAAATAACTGTTTGGCTCCTAACACACAGTAGCAACAGTTCTGGCTCTTTACAGGTTCTGTGGTTCATAACCTGAGTCATTTATACATACCGTACGTATAGAGGAATATAAAAGACAAGAGCAGAATCTTCTAAAACCAGCTAAACTCACAGGTAAACAGAATAGAATTTAATTTAATCCAGGTTCTTTATGCCCAAGGAAAAACAAACATAATCCCAAATTCAATTAATGCTCAATTAGTAGTCTGACTCTCTCAGCCACAAAAGTCACTCTCCGTCAGACAGTCCGACAAGTTTTAATAACGGTACCGATCTCAGATTAGATGGATAAAAACGGCTGCAGGTGAATTCTGTTTTTTACAGTCAGCAAATAAGAACAAAATTAAACAACAACACTGTCAATAAGAGACGAATAAACAGACTTCAGCCTCCTCAGGAAACCTAAACATCACTGGCCTTTTATAACAATGGGCTTTGTGTTGTCCCCGAATTGTGTGGAACTAAGTGGAACCTTATTAGAACCTCCAGCATTTATCTGCATTAGTACTGTCAGGGACAAAGAACCAGGACTGGCGAGCAGAGCTGAAGGTCTAATGGGCTTTATTAAACAATCAGGCAAGATCAGAGTCAAGGGACAGCCTAGGTCAGAACCAGGGTAGTGAGGCAGCCAGGTAACCAGAAGGACTAAGCGAGGAGAACGGCCAGAGGAATGAAAAGGAGGCCGATAGCCAGAGAGGAGATCAAACAAGAAAGCCGCCAGGGATAAAGAAGAAAGAGGAGGTCCAAAAACAAAGGGAGGGACAAGCTAGAGTCAGGGTCAGGATCGGAGTCAGGATCGGAGTCAGGATCGGAGTCAGGATCAGAGTCAGGATCAGAGTCAGGTTCAGGATCAGGATCAGGATCAGGATCAGGATCAGGATCAGAATCAGGATCAGGATCAGGATCAGGATCAGAATCAGGATCAGGATTAGAGTCAGGATTAGGATCAGGATCAGGATCAGGATCAGAATCAGGGTCAGTATCAGGACCAGGGTCAGAATCAGGGTCAGGATCAGAATCAGGATCAGGATCAGGATCAGGATTAGAGTCAGAGTCAGAGTCAGAATCAGGATCAGGATCAGGATCAGGATCAGGATCAGGATCAGGATCAGGATCAGAATCAGGGTCAGTATCAGGACCAGGGTCAGAATCAGGGTCAGGATCGGAATCAGGATGAGGATCAGGATCAGGATCAGAATCAGGGTCAGGGTCAGGGTCAGGATCAGAATTAGAATCAGGATCAGAGTCAGGGTCAGAATCAGGGTCAGGATCAGAGTCAGGATCAGGGTCAGAATAAGGGTCAGAATCAGGGTCAGGGTCAGGGTCAGGGTCAGGATCAGGATCAGGATCAGGGTCAGGGTCAGGATCAGGATCAGGATCAGGATCAGAATTATGGTTAGGGTTAGTATCAGGATCAGAGTCAGGATCAGGGTTAGAATCAGAATCAGGGTCAAGGTCAGAATCAGGGTTAGGGTTAGGGTTAGGGTTAGGGTCAGGGTCAGGGTCGGGGTCAGGGTCAGGGTTGCAAACTAGGTTGGCAAAGCTTCGCAATGAGGAAGTGTTTGTGGGTATCATATTTCCGGGAGCTAAATTGGATACAGCTGGGCTAAAACTCTAGGAGACCTAGAACGGAGTTGATTGGACAACTGGGGACATGTGGTTGTGACGTCATCAAGCGGTGCCCTCTGGAAAACTGAGTCCGGAGGAACCGTGAAAACCCGGAAGCGTGGAGTACTGAGGTCTGTTAGACCGGATTCTTTTGGTCTAAAATAAAAGGGAGAGTAGTGATGAAAACTAAACGGACCATCACAATGGAATTACATTAAATCCCAAAAAAGGAACATGGAAGTGAAAAGGAATGTCTGAAATGGAGCCGAATCAGGGAATATCACTACATTACACAGTGTCATAGATAGCAATGCCATAATCAGGTCAGTTTCATGAAATAAAAATCAGTAAAGCCCCTATTATAAACATAACACTAAGAGGTAATATCATTTAAGAATTAATACTGTGTAGAAATCAGAACTGAATTTAAAGTGTGATCCCAAACTAACTAAACATTAGCATAACATTTCTTAAGCAGCAGCAGTGGCCTGGATTGTGTCCGTGTGTGTCCATGTCCATAAATAACGGTCTATTAGAGATACTGAACACCTCCACACGGTTGGAGGCTTCAGGCCTGCAGTTAGCACTGTACTAATAGCGGGTAGCAAGGCTAGTACCTACTTTACCCTCATAGCCCCAGTGCTAATCAGACATCGGTTCAGATGTGTCCCGGATGACCCACTACATGTGCAGTAAAGTAGGGAGAGTCAGACGTGTTGCTGGACTGTGATATGAAGATATTGGTGCTGTGGTGAGGATGGAGTTCTGGTGTTGCTGTGAGGTAGTATCGGCCTCCTCAGCTGGAGTAATCTTGCTGGGCGACGGCACCGTCTTCTTTCTCTACAGCTGTAAGAAAGCACACATGTTGATCTTGGTTTTATATTTCCTCTGTCGAGTGTTAATATGAGCAGGAACACTCGCTCTGTGGCTGCTAGCATAAGTGCTAACAGCGTTAGCTTCTCCTAGCTGGTCTCCTGATGTAGTAATGCTCTCTACAGAGTAATAACTCTACACATATGGATCAGAACATCATCATCCCGTCCTAGTTTACACTCTGGAGCTCTTACTGGAGCTCTTACTGGAGTATCATAGTGCTGGTGGAGCTTCATCTCCATCTGGAGGGTAAAGGATTCACTAAACTGGGATTAGCTTCAGCTGCTAACGTTAGCTAAACACAGAGGATCCTCAGTGAGGCTAATACGGGAGCTCTACCGGCTTTAGGAAGCTGGAGAATGGTAATAACGGAAGTAAATCCCCAAACATGACTTAATTTAACTGTTATTGATAAAGTTTTATCTGTTTTGATTGAATTTATTTCGAATTGTGAGCTACTTTCAACTAAAAGCCCTTTCTTTACAAATCTAAGTCTGTTCTATTATATGAAGACGAAAGTAAAATGAATTTGGAAAGCTCCTTCATCTTGATCTTGATCATATTTATTGGATCTTTTGTCATTAATTACTGATTATTAATTATTAAATAATATCTTTTTTTAGCTTAAAGCTTTTTAGTTCTCTCCATACTGAGCTGATGTTCCATCTTTTGTATTCTGAAATGTGCTTGTTGCTATAGTTGAAAATACCATATATACGTTATACACATACTGTATATACGTTAATTGTTAATTAATTGTTAAGACTACTATTAAATCACAGATCACAATAAATATACATAATGAACTACACTGCAGAGAATCAGCAAACCAAGTTGGTCCAAAACAAACAACGTAACCTCAACAACGTAAGTTCAGATCTCCAGTCTCCAGCACCATTATAATTGGTTGGGTGAAAAGGCTCTGCTGCTGATATTAATTTTACTGTTATTATTTAGTATTTTTATGAAATCAAGCCAAACTGACAGGGGTACTCTGATTTCACATGATTCTACCCAGAATGCAACAGTGTTTCAGAGGAAATCGAGAGGAGGCATACCCAGGTTTGGCAGAGACAAATTCTTTGAATGACATCTCCCTAAAAATAAAAATAAATCACAGTTTAGTGTAACTTATAGAGATAAAGCTAACATTAGTATGTGTTAAGCTAACTTTAAGCTTATGACTATACAGTTATGCTAACTTCATAACCAATAGAGCGAGAGTGAACACTGATACTCACTACCGTCAAATACTGTAACTAATAAAGGAACGCTAACTGAATTACATTAAATATTAAAAAAGCCTGGGGCATATTCGGTTTCAGATCAGCTACAGAGGAACCCAAGGATGAACCCAAAGAACTGAAACTGAAAGCTACAGTGCTAATAACGGTGGGCATGGTGGTCATTATCTTACTTGGCACTGGCAGCAGCAAGAGATTCTGGGGGTTTGGTAGAGCATGGCGGTCACCCTCCTCTCCCTCTGCCTCTGAAAGAGTCATGTACACTTGTCTGTAACGTCTCTACAGCCCTGTTACAGCTACAGTGTGGTAGCGTATGGTAATACTGGGTTTATGATATTCATACTGGAGGAGTTTCATTCCTACATGCTCTATAGAAAAACAATTTCCATGTTTTAGAGATGGGATGTGTTACCAGTAGGCTTACAGGTACAGGTACCAGATCATCTATACTATATGTAGTGCTCTCCTCAATGAATCAGCTGTTATTCTTTTCAGTAACTCGTTATGACCAGCATAGTTACAAACAGATATTCTACAGTTTGTATAGTGGATAGAAACTCCTCTTTTCTTCTATTTCTAAATTCAGAGATTTACCAAATGCAGGTAGAGAGATGGTTTTAGAGCTGAGCAGGCCTGTTAAAACCAGAGAGAAGAACAAAACACAGTAGAACAGATTAGCCTTACTCTTAATTAGAGTAGAATTACTTTTAGAATCAGAATTAGAGTAGAATTACGGTTGGAATTAGAATAGAATTGCTTTTAGAATTCGAGTAGAAATGCTAATTCTACACTAATAGAATTAGTGTAGAATTACTTTTAGAACTAGAACAGAATTACTTTTAGAATTACAGTTCGTGTGAAAGTACTTTTGGACTTAGAATTAGAGTGAAATTACTTTGGAAATAGAATTAGAGTAGAATTACTTTCAGAATTAGAGTTACAGTTGAATTACTTTTAGAATTAGAGTTAGAGTAAAATTAGTTTTCAAATAAGAATTAGAGTATAATTACTTTTCATATTAGAGTTACAGTAGAATTACTTCTAGAGTTAGAGTGGAATTCCTTTAAGCTATAGGATTGGAGTAGAATTTCTTTCAAAAATAGAACAGAATTACTTTTAAAACAAGAGTTAGAGTAGAATTGCTTTTAAAATTAGAATTAGAGTAAAACTACTAATAAAAATAGAATTGGAGTAAAATAACTTTCAGAAATAGAATAAAATTACTTTTCAAATGAGAAAATTAGAGTAGAATTACTGTTGGAATTGGAATGGAATTACTTGTAGAATTGGAACTAGAAAACTAGAATTGGAGTACTTTTAGAATTAGAAAATAATTACTTTTAGAATTATAGTTAGGGTAAAATGACTTTTGAAATTAGAAAACAATTATTTTTTAGAATTAGAGTTAGAGTAGAATTACTTTTAGAATTAGAATGGAGTTACTTTTAGAATTAGAATGGAATTGTTTTTAGAATTAGCGTAGAGTTGCTTTCAGAGTTAGAGTTGGAGTACTTTTACAATTAGAATGGAATTGCTTTTAGACTTAGTGCAGAATTACTCTTGGAATTAGAATAGAATTACTTTTAGAATTAGAGTAGAATTACTTTCTCAGATTATGAAGATATTTTTAACATCACCAAACAGAAAAAGGAAACATGGACACATTAATGCATTCATATCAGGAAGCTAGATAATCAATAACCAGGTTTATGGAGGACCAGGCTGTGAATGTGATGATCTCACCTCCAGCTGGGGTCAGTCTGTCCTCTCTGAGTCTCTGACCATCGTTCTCAGCTGGCAGTGATGGAGAAAAGAGATGGTGAGATCGGGGATTCTCCATAGTCTCATAAAGTTTTAGAATTTAATCTGAATTCTAAATCAGAATTCTACCAGAGTTACTTTATTAAACAGCTGTAGTGTAAATGCTGTGCAGTAAATCAGCGCTGTTAGAACTTTAGATGGAAAATGAAGGAAAAATAAAAATCTTACCTAACGTTGGAGGGATGTCCATGGAACGAGCGGCTCCTCCTACAGAGAGAGACAGGGAACAGCGGCAGTGGAGAATATTAAACTTTGCTTCATTTCCTATTCCTGAAATCAGATCTGTGAACCTTCTCCTGAGTGTGCATAAGTTACACCTCCCCTACAGGGAACACACTCCTGAACACAGAACAGGACAGGCTCTCTGAGCACCAGTAGTAGCAGTGAGCATGGTGATCATCTTACCTGGCACTGGAGGCAGAAAGGGATTCTGGAGGTTTGGTTGAGCATGGCGGTCACCCTCCTCTCCCTCCGTCTCTGAAAGAGTCATGTACACTCGTCTGTAATGTCTCTACGGCCCTGTTACAGCTACAGTGGGACTGTTACCCGATGGTAATGCTGATTTCAGTCCTACATGCTCTATAGAATAACCATCCCCTTATTTCTAGAGATGTACCCTGTACCAGTGGACCCGCAGTACCAGTAGACCTGCAGTACCGGTAGACCCACAGTACCAGTAGACCCGCAGTACCAGTAGACCCGCAGTACCAGTAGACCCGCAGTACCAGTAGACCCACAGTACCAGTGGACCCGCAGTACCAGTAGACCCACAGTACCAGTAGACCTGCAGTACCAGTAGACCCGCAGTACCAGTAGACCCACAGTACCAGTAGACCTGCAGTACCAGTAGACCCGCAGTACCAGTAGACCCACAGTACCAGTAGACCCACAGTACCAGTAGACCTGCAGTACCAGTAGACCCCAGTACCAGTGGACCTGCAGTACCAGTAGACCTGCAGTACCAGTAGACCTGCAGTACCAGTAGACCCCAGTACCAGTGGACCTGCAGTACCAGTAGACCTGCAGTACCAGTAGACCCGCAGTACCAGTAGACCTGCAGTACCAGTAGACCTGCAGTACCAGTAGACCCACAGTACCAGTAGACCCGCAGTACCAGTCGACCTGCAGTACCAGTAGACCCGCAGTACCAGTAGACCCACAGTACCAGTAGACCCCAGTACCAGTAGACCTGCAGTACAAGTAGACCTGCAGTACCAGTAGACCCGCAGTACCAGTAGACCCCAGTACCAGTAGACCTGCAGTACCAGTAGTCCCCAGTACCAGTAGACCCACAGTACCAGTAGACCCACAGTACCAGTAGACCCGCAGTACCAGTTCAGAATTACTAATACTCTACTATGATAAACTGGGCTTGAATATATATAAGTATAATTTCTATGTGCAGAAATAATAAGCGTTCTCCTCAGTAAATCAGCTGTAACCTGTTATAACCAACGCGGTTATAAACAGAAATTCTACAGTTTGTATACTGGACAGAAACTCCTCATGCAGAGCCGCCCGGACGAACAGCAGGAACAGAGTGAAATACAGAGTCTCAGATTAGCCTTACTTCTCTACAACTACTGTTATATAGTATGGAGGTATATAACATCAATAGAAACAGAATCATGACCTACAGCACAGTGCTGTATTCATATCACACAGATACAGACAGACAGGTAGGTACGCAGACAGACAGACAGACAGATAGACAGATAGAGAGATAGAGAGATAAATAGATAGATAGATAGATAGATAGATAGATAGATAGATAGATAGATAGATAGATAGATAGATAGATAGATACATAGACAGATAGATAGATAGATAGATAGATAGATAGATAGATAGATAGATAGATAGATAGATAGATAGATAGATAGATAGACAGATAGATAGATAGACAGACAGACAGACAGATAGATAGATAGACAGACAGACAGACAGACAGACAGGCAGACAGAGAGACAGACAGATAGATAGACAGAAAGAACTGTGGACTAGAGATGAGAGGTGTGGACAGGAGATGATCTCACTTCCAGCTGTGGTCAGTCTGTCCTCACTGAGGATTCTACAGTCATAAAAGGATTCTGTGAGAGAGTTAGAAAAGAGACTGTGAGAACTGGACTTTATAGCTCATCATGTTTATATACTTCAATCTTTATTTATTTACTGTTCTATACATTAATAAGATAAACACAGAGTATATTTATAGATAGATATATAGACAGATATATAGACAGATAGACAGACATATAGATAGATATACAGTATAGACAGGTAAATAGATATATAGACAGATATGTAGATATAGACAAATATACAGATATATATAGACAGATATACAGACAGATATATAGACAAATAGACAGATATATAGGTAGATAGATAGGTAGACTAATAGACAAATAGATAGATAGATAGATAGATAGATAGATAGATAGATAGATAGATAGATAGATAGATAGATAGATAGATAGATAGACAGATAGACAGATAGATAGACAGATAGATAGATTTTTGTTTTACTGCATCATGTAGGAACTCTAAGAAATAGACATTTATATGTTTACCTATTTAATCACATTTATGTTCCACATGAGCCATTAAGTTCAACAGAATTAAAAATGTTTTGCTCCTGATTTTCTTTTGTATTCAACTTCTGGTGCATCGCGTTGCAGTGTCCAACAGTAGTCAGCAAGCATTGACGGATTCCAGTTGCCCTGGTATCGTTTCTCCATTGTAGCAATGTCCTGGTGAAACCGCTCACCGTGTTCGTCACTGACAGCACCGAGATTCACGGGGAAGAAGTCCAAGTGTGAGTGAAGGAAATGAATCTTGACTGACGTTGCACTTCATTTTCTGGTATGCATGGAGAAGTTTGTCTACGACTTCAACGTAGTTTGGCGCTCTGTAATTGCCTAGAAAATTGTCAACAACGTCTTTGAAGGCTTTCCAGGCAATTTTTTCCTGGCCAACTAACAGCTCTTCAAACCGCTTGTCACTCATAACATGTCTGATCTTGGGACCAACAAAAATGCCTTCTTTGATCTTCGCGTCACTTATTCTTGGAAACATCTGTCTTAAATAGCGAAAACCTTCACCTTCCTTGTTCAGTGCTTTCACAAAATTCTTCATGAGTCCAAGTTTTATGTGTAGAGGAGGCAAAAATATATTTTGCCGGCTCAACAAGTGGTTCGTGTGCAACATTTTTCTGTCCTGGAACTAACTTTTTGCGGAGTGGCCAGCTCTGTCGACAATAATGTGACTCTTTGGCACGGCTGTCCCATTCACAGATGAAACAACAGTACTTGGTATAGCCGAGCTGCAGTCCCAGTAACAGAGCAACGACTTTCAGATCTCCACAGATATTCCAGTTGTACCTGCTATACTGGATGTGGTTGAGCAACAGTTCCATATTCTCATATGTTTCCTTCATGTGTGCTGCATAGCCAACAGGTACTGACGGATAAACGTTGCCATTGTGTAGCAGAACAGCTTTCAGGCTTAGCATTGACGAATCAATGAAGAGACGCCACTCTTCCGGATTGTGATCACAACCCAAGGCCGAGAACAATCCATCAATGTTACAACAGAAACAGAGACTGTCGACTTGTGCAAAAAATTTGGTGATATCATGATGTCGGCTTCTAAACATAGAAATTTTCGTACCTGGTGACAGCAGACACCATCCCTGCAGCCTGGAACCCAGCAACTCAGCTTTTGCTTTTGACAGACCCAAATCTCTGACCAAATCGTTTAATTCTGACTGTGTTATCAGATGTGGATCACCTGATGAGCAAGGTTCAAAATCTGGGTCAATGTCACTACCCTGTCATTACCCTGCACTTGAGTTTCTTCATCTGGTTCGTCTAAGGTCCAATCCTCGGGTGGTTTCGGAATTGGGAGACTGTCGTCATGTGGCACAGGTCTCATTGCTGAAGGCAGATTAGGATATTTAATTGACTTCTTGTTTTTGGCAGAGAAACCAGATACATTAGTCAAACAAAAATAACAGTCCGTCACATGGTCTTTTTGTTCTCGCCAGATCATCAAAACAGCAAACGGCATACTCTTACGAGTGCCTCTGAGCCAGGCTCTTAGATTGACAGCGCATGTTGTGCAGCAAATGTGAGGGGCCCATTCATTGTCTTGGTCACCAATTTTGCAGCCGAAATACAGATGATAAGCTTTCTTCACAGATAGATAGATAGATAGATAGATAGATAGATAGATAGATAGATAGATAGATAGATAGATAGATAGATCTGTCTGAACAGGTCATGATCTCACACTGAGCTGCTGCAATGTACTCATATCTGGACTCTGTCAGAGAGTGTCTGGGTTAAAGGGATTTTTAGACTCCTGAACACTAAACACTGGTGTAAGTCACTCTGAAGAATGCTCTAAACCATAAAGGAACTATTATCACCAGTTACTGATTTATAAATTAATTAGATTGTATATTTATCTGGCTCTTGCTCAGGCAGTGTCTGGGTGAAGTGTTCAGTGACTGAACACTAAACACTGGTGTAAGTCACTCTGAAGAATGCTGTAAACCATAAAGGAACCATTATCACCAGTTATTGATTTATGAATTAATTAGAATCTATATTTATCTGGCTTTGGTTCAGGCAGTATCTTGGTTAAAGGGGCGTTTAGACTCCTGAACACTAAACACTGGTGTAAGTGACTCTGTAAACTGTAAAGGAACCATTATCACCAGTTACAGATTTATAAATGAATTAGAATGTATATTTATCTGGTTCTTGCTCAGGCAGTGTTCAGTGACTGAACACTAAACACTGGTGTAAGTCACTCTGGAGAATGGTGTAATCCATAAACGAACCATTATCACCAGTTACTGATTTATAAATGAATTAGAATGCATATTTATCTGGCTCTGGTTCAGGCAGTGTCTGGGTGAAGTGTTCAGTGACTGAACACTAAACACTGGTGTAAGTCACTCTGAAGAATGCTGTAAACGATAAAGGACCCATTATCACCAGTTACTGATTTATAAATTAATTAGAATGTATATTTATCTGGTTCTTGCTCAGGCAGTGTTCAGTGACTGAACACTAAACACTGGTGTAAGTCACTGGTGTAAGTGACTCTGTAAACTGTAAAGGAACCATTATCACCAGTTACAGATTTATAAATGAATTAGAATGTATATTTATCTGGTTCTTGCTCAGGCAGTGTTCAGTGACTGAACACTAAACACTGGTGTAAGTCACTCTGGAGAATGCTGTAAACCATAAAGGAACCATTATCACCAGTTACTGATTTATAAATGAATTAGAATGTATATTTATCTGGTTCTTGCTCAGGCAGTGTTCAGTGACTGAACACTAAACGCTGGTGTAAGTCACTCTGGAGAATGGTGTAAACCGTAACGGAACCATTATCACCAGTTACTGATTTATAAATTAAGTAGAACGTAAATTTATCTGGTTCTTGCTCAGGCGGTGTCTGGGTGAAGTGTTCAGTGACTGAACACTACACTCTGGTGTTAGTCACTCTGGAGAATGGTGTAAACCGTAAAGGAACCATTATCACCAGTTACTGATTGCTTATTCATCTCTTTAGAAGAGAATATTTATCTGAGCTCCAGAAGGAGTGTTCAGTGACTCAGAACACTAAACACTGTTCTAAAATCACCTTCTGTGTCATATTTTTCTCCTCTATTCTTGAACTCACTGTTGTTTATGTCTGCTGAAAACCTATCTCTTGAATAAAGTGAGGACCATTATCACCAGTTACTGATTTATAAATGAATTAGAATGTATATTTATCTGGCTCTGGTTCAGGCAGTGTCTGGGTGAAGTGTTCAGTGACTGAACACTAAACACTGGTGTAAGTCACTCTGGAGAATGCTGTAAACCATAAAGGAACCATTATCACCAGTTACTGATTTATAAATTAATTAGATTGTATATTTATCTGGCTCTTGCTCAGGCAGTGTTCAGTGACTGAACACTAAACACTGGTGTAAGTCACTCTGGAGAATGCTGTAAACCATAAAGGAACCATTATCACCAGTTACTGATTTATAAATGAATTAGAATGTATATTTATCTGGCTCTGGTTCAGGCAGTGTCTGGGTGAAGTGTTCAGTGACTGAACACTAAACACTGGCGTAAGTCACTCTGGAGAATGCTGTAAACCATAAAGGAACCATTATCACCAGTTACTGATTTATAAACTAATTAGAATCTATATTTATCTGGCTTTGGTTCAGGCAGTATCTTGGTTAAAGGGGCGTTTAGACTCCTGAACACTAAACACTGGTGTAAACCGTAAAGGAACCTCTGTACAGATTTATAAAACTCAGGCAGTAAACTGAACCATTATCACCAGTTACATAAAGATTTATAAATGAATTAGAATGCATATTTATCTGGCTCTGGTTCTTGCTCTGGAGTGAGTGTTCAGTGACTGAACACTAAACACTGGTGTAAGTCACTCTGAAGAATGCTGTAAACGATAAAGGACCCATTATCACCAGTTACTGATTTATAAATTAATTAGAATGTATATTTATCTGGCTCTTGTTCAGGCAGTATCTTGGTTAAAGGGGCGTTTAGACTCCTGAACACTAAACACTGGTGTAAGTGACTCTGTAAACTGTAAAGGAACCATTATCACCAGTTACAGATTTATAAATGAATTAGAATGTATATTTATCTGGTTCTTGCTCAGGCAGTGTTCAGTGACTGAACACTAAACACTGGTGTAAGTCACTCTGGAGAATGCTGTAAACCATAAAGGAACCATTATCACCAGTTACAGATTTATAAATGAATTAGAATGTATATTTATCTGGTTCTTGCTCAGGCAGTGTTCAGTGACTGAACACTAAACACTGGTGTAAGTCACTCTGGAGAATGCTGTAAACCATAAAGGAACCATTATCACCAGTTACCGATTTAGAAATGAATTAGAATGTAGATTTATCTGGTTCTTGCTCAGGCAGTGTCTGGGTGAAGTGTTCAGTGACTGAACACTAAACACTGGTGTAAGTCACTCTGGAGAATGGTGTAAACCATAAACGAATCATTATCACCAGTCACTGTTTTGCTTATTCAGGTCTTCATAGGGAAGAGAATAGATGTAACTGGAGCTCCAGAGTTCTGCTGTCCCGGAGGACGTGTTCCCTTATTTCAGTTATTAAATCTTTAATGTTCTAAAATCACCTTCTGAATTAAATTTCATATTTTTCTCCTCTATTCTGAACTCACTGTTGTTTAGTTGTCGATACGCTGAAAGAGCTTCTATCTCTGAATCCTGAGTGCCTGTAAAAGAGGAACTGTTTGTGAGTTCCAGCTTTGAATGAAAAATTCTTAGAAAATGATGAACTGTAGAAATGCACAGTAGAATAATGAAGATTACCTGTATGTAAAATGGCTCTGGAACTGCGGCCGATCGTGACTGGGTTACAAAACATAATAGTGGTGATTAATAACAAGAATAATAATAGTAATAATAATGTTAATGATAATAATAATAATAATAATAATAATAACCAAACAAAACAACAACAAAACAACAGCAACAACAATAATAATGATGATAATAATAATAATAATAATAATAATAATAATAATAATAATAATAATAATAATAAAAGCCCTTACAGAAAAGTCAGACATTAAGTAAATGTAAAAACATCATCCCCTTCTTTTCATATGTTGTCACATGTTTCCATAAGGACGGCAGTGTTTTCCAGAAGCAGGCTCTCTCAGTTATATGACTCATCACCAAAGGTGGGGACTGTCTAACAGGAATGCCCCTCAGCTCATTTCCTGTTGGACAGTCTCGACTTTGGGCTCATGAAATCCTCCAAAACTGTGGAACCAAACACAGGTGAACACTGGTGCTGAACACCAGTCTATTATATTAGTGTTCAGACCGCTCACACCACACAAACAGACTGACTGTGGTCTCACCTGATCTGCGGGCACCAGCTCGTCTCTTCACCATGTAAATCACCACGGCCGTCAAAGCAATGATGCTCACGATCACCAACACAGGTGTTAGTACCGAGGGACATGAGGATTCCTGATCTGGGCCATCTACGTCAGTCGTGTTGCTCAGGTAGGACAGCAGCATGTTGGTACACCCCCGCAGCAGGTAGTCCTTGGAGGTCTGACTGAAGTTGAGGGAACGGTTCTGTCCTATGGGAACTGGTAGGAACGTTTGGTCCACTGCTTCCCACCGAGCCGTGTGGAAGCTGTAGTAGAGGATGGTCGTTCTGTCGCGTCTGTATTCAGCTGTGGTGTTCAGTAAGGTCACGTCTCCACTAGGGGATCTCTCGATCTCACAGCCATATCTCTGTGTGAAGAGCTGATCTTCTGAAACCCACAAACAGCAGTGTGCTTTGAATCCTCCTGCACACAGCTCCTTTAAACACCTCACCTTACCTAAATGTCCAGCAGGGTTTAGAACAGAGTCATTAGACATGCTGTACTGACCGTCAGGACTAACTTCCAGAAGGTGGATGAAGACTTTAAATTCATGTAGAAAGGTCTGCTTTTCATCACCGGAGAACCCGTCATCGGAGAACCCGTCATCACTGGAGATCCGTTTACCATCAATCAGGACAGCAGGAGTGAACTCAGTGATGTTACTGGGAGTCTGGGAGGAGCTGTAGTGGAGAGTATAGATGTGGTACAGGGAGTGTCTCTCTGTGGAATGAAGACCACACAGAAGATATCTCATGAAGACACATACACTCATCATCAGTGGAGCAGCTTCTTTCTTCTTATTAGGTCAACCTACCCATCAAGTTTCATTCCTGTCGGTCGATTCCTTCTGGGTGCATTTTGATGGGTGCATATCTCGTCGCTGTCCCAAGAAAAACAGGTATCTCCAAAATGGCAACTTTACAGGAGAAGCCAAAAGATACAGGAGATACATGTTTTTCTTTGGGCAGCGATATGTATATATATGTATTTAATAAAGAGATGCAGTTTTTCCACCTACCTACAGATGAAACACTGTGAACCACCAGGAGCAGAAGTAGAGATGAGCGCAGAGCCATTCTAGCAGGAGTCAAACCTCAGATTCCACTGTGTCCCTCTTCATCAGAATCCGTCATGCAGTCTGATGTGTAGAAAGTAAAATAAAAACTTATTAGTATTAATAACTACATACTTCCTTAGCATTACTGCTACTGAGAGCTGACTGGTTAGCGTTAATGCTACTGAGAGCTGAGGGGCTAGTAGTACTGCTACTGAGAGCTGACTGGTTAGCATTACTTCAGTTTACCATACCACCATCCCAGCACCTCACTTTACTGTACCACCATCCCAGCACCTCACTTTACCGTACCATCCCAACACTTCACTTTACCGTACCACCATCCCAACACCTCACTCTACCATACCACTATCCCAGCACCTCACTTTACCTTACCACCATCCTAACACTTCACTTTACCGTACCACCATCTCATCACCTCACCTTACCTTACCGTACCACCATCCCAGCACCTCACTTTAACATACCACCATCTCATCACCTCACCTTATCTTACCATACCACCATCGCAACACTTCACTTTACTGTACCACCATCCCAGCACCTTACTTTACCGTACCTACCATCCCAACACTTCACTTTACTGTACCACCATCCCATCACCTTACCTTACCGTACCACCATCCCAGCACCTCACTTTACCATACAACCATCCCAGCACCTCACTTTAACATACCACCATCCCAGCACCTCACCTTACCTTACCGTACCACCATCCCAACACCTCACCTTACCTTACCGTACCACCATCCCAACACCTCACTTTACCATACAACCATCCCAGCACCTCACTTTAACATACCACCATCCCAGCACCTCACCTTACCTTACCGTACCACCATCCCAACACCTCACTTTACCTTACCGTACCACCATCCCAACACCTCACTTTAACATACCACCATCCCAGCACCTCACCTTACCTTACCGTACCACCATCCCAGCACCTCACTTTAACATACCACCATCCCAACACCTCACTTTAACATACCACCATCCCATCACCTTACCTTACCGTACCACCATCCCAGCACCTCACTTTACCATACAACCATCCCAGCACCTCACTTTAACATACCACCATCCCAGCACCTCACCTTACCTTACCGTACCACCATCCCAACACCTCACCTTACCTTACCGTACCACCATCCCAACACCTCACTTTACCATACAACCATCCCAGCACCTCACTTTAACATACCACCATCCCAGCACCTCACCTTACCTTACCGTACCACCATCCCAACACCTCACCTTACCTTACCGTACCACCATCCCAACACCTCACTTTACCATACAACCATCCCAGCACCTCACTTTAACATACCACCATCCCAGCACCTCACCTTACCTTACCGTACCACCATCCCAACACCTCACTTTACCATACAACCATCCCAGCACCTCACTTTAACATACCACCATCCCAGCACCTCACCTTACCTTACCGTACCACCATCCCAGCACCTCACTTTAACATACCACCATCCCAACACCTCACTTTACCATACAACCATCCCAGCACCTCACTTTAACATACCACCATCCCAGCACCTCACCTTACCTTACTGTACCACCATCCCAACACCTCACTTTACCATACCACCATCCCAGCACCTTACCATACCGTACCACCATCCCAGCACCTCACCTTACCTTACCGTACCACCATCCCAACACCTCACTTTACCATACCACCATCCCAGCACCTCACTTTAACATACCACCATCCCAACACCTCACTTTAACATACCACCATCCCAGCACCTCACTTTAACATACCACCATCCCAGCACCTCACCTTACCTTACCGTACCACCATCCCAACACCTCACCTTACCTTACCGTACCACCATCCCCAACAACCTCACTTTTACCATACAACCATCCCAGCACCTCACTTTAAACATACCACCATCCCCAGCACCTCACCTTACCTTACCGTCCCAGGCGTACCACCATCCCAACACCTCACTTTAACATACAACCATCCCAGCACCTCACTTTAACATACCACCATCCCAGCACCTCACCTTACCTTACCGTACCACCATCCCAGCACCTCACTTTAACATACCACCATCCCAACACCTCACTTTACCATACAACCATCCCAGCACCTCACTTTAACATACCACCATCCCAACACCTCACCTTACCTTACTGTACCACCATCCCAACACCTCACTTTACCATACAACCATCCCAGCACCTCACCTTACCTTACTGTACCACCATCCCAACACCTCACTTTACCATACCACCATCCCAGCACCTTACCATACCGTACCACCATCCCAGCACCTCACCTTACCTATCCGTACCGCTACCACCATCCCAACACCTCACTTTACCATACCACCATCCCAGCACCTCACTTTAACATACCACCATCCCAACACCTCACTTTAACATACCACCATCCCAGCACCTCACTTTAACATACCACCATCCCAACACCTCACTTTAACATACCACCATCCCAGCACCTCACCTTACCTTACCGTACCACCATCCCAGCACCTCACTTTAACATACCACCATCCCAACACCTCACTTTACCATACCACCATCCCAGCACCTCACCTTACCATACCACCATCCCAGCACCTCACTTTAACATACCACCATCCCAGCACCTCACATTAACATACCACCATCCCAACACACCTCTCTTACCTTACCGTACCACCAATCCCAACACCTCACCTTACCTTATCCGTACCACCATCCCCAACACCTCACTTTACCGTACAACCACCCCAGCACCACACTATAACATACCCACCATCCCAGACACCTCACCTTACCTTAACCGTACCACCATCCAACACCTCACTTTACCATTTACAACCATCCAGCACCTCACTTTAACATACCACCAATCCCAGCACCTCACCTTACCTTTTACCGTACCACCATCCCAGCACTCTCACTTTACATACACACCATCCCACAC
>JAMWET010002566.1:0-22500 GCA_024036415.1 Prochilodus magdalenae
TATAAGAGGAAGTCTGGGGGAAAACTCGCAGGTGTGTAACAGCGAAACCAACAACTCTGTGATTGACATGCACTCAATTTTACTGGTGTGTGTTTTACTAAAGTGTGTGTGTGGTGTGTGTGTGTGGTGTGTGTGTGTGTGTGTGTGTGTGGCCTGTGTGTTTTATATGCATGAGGATTCTTTCATTTGTGTTTTATTTGCTTTCTCCGGTCGGGGAGATGAAGCTATTAATATATATGGGCATGAGACACACGGGGCTGTGGCATGCCTGCAAGCAAGAATATTAAAACCGAGAGAGCGTGATAGTGATACCCGGCTCTAGTGTGCCCCCTCCTCCCCACCCTCACCCCCCACCTCCACACGGATAATTCATTCTGAGGGCAGAGACGATCTGTTGCTGGTTACGGTCGCGGGGAATCGATTTGCCGCCCCTATTTAGAAGTCTGAGACGCTTCCACGTCTCAAATGTTTGAGAATATGACCTGATCCTGCAACACGAGCTTTATCCCGAGCAGTAAAGTCACTTAGACAATTTACCCCTCTAACGGCCGGCTTATTATTCAGTTATTACAGCTTTCCACTGGGTATATATTAGACTTTTTGACTATGATTCCCAAAGACTGCCAAAGTCTGAATGGCTAAATTTAATCAAATGGCATACTTTGTTGATTTTCTCAAAACACACATCACTAAATACTCTGTTTATCTTAGTTAAGTTTAACTTATTGGAAAAAAAATGCAATGTAATGAAAATTATTGGGCCATGACTTTCGCACATGCCACATGCTACCTTTTATTTTTTCCCAGTATGCTAAATGAAGCAAATAAACAGTAATGGCTCTGGACTATACTACCAGTAGAATATTCAGAACCAGCTTTTAATAGAAGGTCCTCCTTATGTTCATCTTAATTCTTTACTTTTAATAAAACTGAAGACACCAAACTATAAACTAGCACTTACGGAATTACACAGTCCACCTTAAAACCCTCCAGAATGGAATTGTCCAGTCCACCTTAAAACCCTCCAGAATGGAATTATCCAGTCCACCTTAAAACCCTCCAGAATGGAATTATCCAGTCCACCTTAAAACCCTCCAGAATGGAATTATCTAGTCCACCTTAAAACCCTCCAGAATGGAATTATCCAGTCCACCTTAAAACCCTCCAGAATGGAATTATACAGTTCACCTTAAAACCCTCCAGAACGGAATTATACAGTCCACCTTAAAACCCTCCAGAGTGGAGCTGTACAAGATGGTTCATCCAGCTTCCTTACCCTGCAGTGGAGCTGATAGAACAAGGTTTATTACTAAGCAGGTTTGGAGCGATTCTATTGGTCGGTCCATCATGAATATTCACTAACCTGAAAGGAGAACTAGAGCTTTTACACTGTGCAGAAAAAGAGATCAAAGTTTTTACACCACTAAATATATATTAGAGGTGGAGATATGGAGGAGTACCATACTGTGTACATCAGGAGTAGATGTGGTGTATCAGGATATGGACTGGTTCAGACTCTCATCAGGTGGAGCTGTTACGACTGTAGAGTCTTTAAGATCATCCAGTTAGTTTGGTGTGTCGAAACTTTTGACTGGTACTGTATGTAGGGGCTAGAGGGCGGAATTAGTCTTGCCAGTTTTTGATTTCTTTAATGCCCAGTGCTGGGCTTTTAAAGCCTAGTGCTGGACTTCATTACATCCATTGACCCTTAACTAAGTTTCTATAAAAGGCACATTATAAATAAGCTATTGCATTGCAAAGCAGGACAGTAACTCATTCCCTTTACTCAGTACTTGATATACTCAAGTGCCTAATTAGACTTGGCAACATTAAAAGTTTTTTAAGCCCAGTGTTGGACTTCATTACGTCCAGTGACCCTTCATTCAGCTTCCATGAAACGCACTTTATAAATATGCGATCACGTTGTGGAAAAGTTAGTCAGTACTGGATGTACTCAAAATAATTTTGATGATTTTGTATTTTCTTATTTTAATGTTTTTACTTTTACTGCAATATATTTTGCAGTTCAGCCTCACAGACGCTGGACAGACGCTACATAGATTAAAGTTAACACATCAATGAACTCAGCCCTCTGAGGTCAACAATGTTGTACACAACATCAAAGGACAGGAATACTGCTTGCTGGGGATACACATATGGTGAGACTGTGACTTGTTGTCTAATCAGAGCTGCCTCTTCGACTTGTCGACTATTTAGAGGATGTGTTCCTCCCTTGTAGACCAATCGGAGACTCTGTTCCTAAGTTGTAGACCAATCAGAGACTCTGTTCCTAAGTTGTAGACCAATCAGAGACTCTGTTCCTAAGTTGTAGACCAATCAGAGACTCTGTTCCTAAGTTGTAGACCAATCAGAGGCTCTGTTCCTAAGTTGTAGACCAATCAGAGACTCTGTTCCTAAGTTGTAGACCAATCAGAGACTCTGTTCCTAAGTTGTAGACCAATCAGAGGCTCTGTTTCTAATTTGTAGACCAATCAGAGACTCTGTTCCTAAGTTGTAGACCAATCAGAGGCTCTGTTCCTAAGTTGTAGACCAATCAGAGACTCTGTTCCTAAGTTGTAGACCAATCAGAGACTCTGTTCTTAAGTTGTAGACCAATCAGAGACTCTGTTTCTAAGTTGTAGACCAATCGGAGACTCTGTTCCTAAGTTGTAGACCTATCAGAGACTCTGTTCCTAAGTTGTAGACCAATCGAAGACTCTGTTTCTAATTTGTAGACCAATCGGAGACTCTGTTCCTAAGTTGTAGACCAATCAGAGACTCTGTTCCTAAGTTGTAGACCAATCAGAGGCTCTGTTCCTAAGTTGTAGACCAATCAGAGGCTCTGTTCCTAAGTTGTAGACCAATCAGAGACTCTGTTTCTAGGTTGTAGACCAATCAGAGACTCTGTTCCTAAGTTGTAGACCAATCAGAGACTCTGTTCCTAAGTAGTAGACCAATTAGAGACTCTGTTCCTAAGTAGTAGACCAATTGGAGGCTGTGTTCCAAAATTATAGACCAATTAGAGGCTGTGTTTCTGGCGTGTCGGCTAGTCAGACGCAACATTCCGGTCTCATAGACCAATCAAAATGTTGTGTTCATACAAAAATAAACAAAACATGAAACTTCACTAGGGGTACCCAGCGTTCTTACCCTGCAGTGGAGCTGATAGAACAAGGTTTATTACTAAGCAGGTTTGGAGCGATTCTATTGGTCGGTCCATCATGAATATTCACTAACCTGAAAGGAGAGCTAGAGCTTTTACACTGTGCAGAAAAAGAGATCAAAGTTTTTACACCACTAAATATATATTAGAGGTGGAGATATGGAGGAGGATCATACTGTGTACATCAGGAGTAGATGTGGTGTATCAGGATATGGACTGGTTCAGACTCTCAGGTGGAGCTGTTCAATTTATTTTCTCAAACATTTGACACATTAATATTCATAAACGTTTAGACGTTTGTAGTTTTCTTTTTAAGATAATACAAATCGCTTATAGGATGGGATATATTATAGTAAAATTAGTATTTGATGGAAATGAATTATTATACATCTATTATACTTATTATACAGCTGTTATTGTACAAGTTGTTGGCATTAAGACAAACTGAAAAAAAACTCATAAACTGGAAATGATTTTATATATAAGCTACTAATGCACTATGCTATTATTATGTAATTACATATTAATAACTGTGTAATGCTCATCAGACTGGTGGCTAAATGACAGTAATGAGGTTTAATGATAGTTAATTGTTGTTCTTTGGCTAAATAACAATACTATGTGTGAGGAAGTGTATGCTGTGTGTGTGTGGGAGTGGTCAGAGGGCCATGTGGCGTTGCGACAGGATTAGTGTTTTAATGAGGAGGAGGGGCCAGGGCAGGCAGGGTCAGCCATTGCCTCAGGCAAAGAGCAGGGGGTCACGCACACACACACATGCACACGTTTTCGGACACCACACACACATACACACTCAGGGGGCCTCAATTAGGGGACGGAGATAATTCTTCCCACCTGATACCTGCTGTCTGCCTTCTTTTCACTCTTATTCTTTCTGTATCGTTTTTATCCCTCTCGCCCTTTCTCTCTCTCATTGTCTTCTCTTACTAGCCTTTCTATCGTTCTGTGTCTCTCCAGATTCTGATTCTGGTTAATCCACTGACAATGGCTTCACTGGATGGTATGACTAATAAGTGATGCTCCAATACTGTCCCAATCTGTATCCTGTATCCTGTATCCAGGAGAATATATTAAGATATGGATTCTCATTTCTCCTTTTAATGATGCTTACTGTGCATTATCAGACAAAGCCAAAATCTAACGTACATTAAATATGACTTACATTTTGACTTCAAGTCAATGGAACCATGGTTCCAGTAGTGTATGGAATATAGAATAAAACAGAACTGCTCATTTTGGTCAAACATAAACCCAGAAATATGTATATATATATATATATATATATATATATATATATATATATATATATATATATATATATATATATATATATATGTATATATGTATATATGTGTATTTCTGTTTTCTGTTTCTGTTTGTGTGTGTGCTTTTCTGATTGGCCAAAAAAGACACCACAATCTGAAAAAAAAAGAAAAAAAATATATATGTACATATATACACTAAATGTTTTGTTATTATATAGACGGAAAGATATAGATAGATATACACATACATTTGTTCCCACATTGTGTCAGGACACATTTCTCTCTAGAAGCTGCTGTTCACATTCCACATTGCCACACCCTCTCATTGCCAAACATGCACATGCACCTCTCTTCTTGCTTAACATATTTTTGTGTCATCATTCATTCTTAATCCCTGCCTCTCCATCTTTCGCTCTGCACCTGTTTTCCTATTCTGCAGCTGCTAATTGGGTGATGCTGATTACTGTTTACCCAAAATCCTCTCTGGTGTCTGACAGGATTATATCTCAGACCATGAGATAATCCCATGCTGGCTGGTGTATGGCTGGGTGTGTGTGTGTGTGTGTGTGTGGGTAGATGGAAAAAGTTTGATTCTGACTCTGTACTCTTCTGTATACACACACACACACACACACACACACACACACACACACACACACACACACATATATATATATATATATATATATATATATATATATATATATATATATATATATATATATATATATAAAAACAACATCTGTATCTCTAATAACATTAGTTACACCTTAACAACACATGTGTGTACCAATACAGCAGTGTAACTACAGGTGATGGTTTCATTCTGATAGATGGGTTACAGTCTGGTGGTCTAATCTGCTGGTTTTCACCCATGTAATTATCCGAGTGTATTTTGTCACATGATATTACACGTGTATAACATGATGGTGAATTTATGTTGTATTTTTTATACCTACCTTTTTGTTGCTTATAACCGGAAGTGCATACCTACCTGCATTAACAGAGCTTCTACACCTGCACAGGAAATCCTAGCTGTCCTAACTGCAGTACTATACTCCGGGCATAACGTGATTTGACACCGTTCTGTCATGTACGACGTTTACACCAATACAGCAGATGTCCATCCTGAATTGATTGATCTTAATGCAGGTGCTGTGAATTTACAGATTACATCCTAGATCTTGTGTTCATCTGGACAGATGTTTAGGATAAAGATCCAATGTTGATCTATTTTTAGTTTCCTGGCAGATTGGTTTTAGAATGTCCTGGTGTTCCCTTAAGTCAAAGAACACGGTTCTAGTCAAAGTCTCAACAGAATATAACAAACTCCAGGCATTCATGTTTGGGGTTAGATGACAGGAGTGTCTGTAGATGCCTGGAGATGGTTTAAACATGAACATGTAGACGACCAAAGGGCTGTTTTATCAATGAAGCACATAAGTGTGGGCGGAGCTACACATCATATTGCAACCAGCCAGCAGAGGCGCTAAACCAGGGGACCCCTCACTTTTTAGAGACGTTGACTGTCCCTTGGTGTTTGCAGTCATTGGTTGCCGCCTAACCTTGTAGTTGTAGTAAATGAAGTACACAGGGCTGGAATGCTGTAGGGCCAGTGTTGGCCATTCTTGCACAGCCCCCTTTTCACTAACATCACCCCAGTTTGACCTGCCATTGTCATTTCCAAGAGAAGGCCCCTCCCAAAGAGCAAAGGGCAGGCAGGGTCAAGCAGGACAATTGCTGGCTGTCCTTGTTGTTGACCTCTCCATAGCCAGCATTCCTCACGCTAGGAGCTATCGCTTCTTATTAGACGGTGTCGGTTCTGCAGTGCGATGTTGCTTCGCAGGTGCTCAGGCCACAGTGGAGTACCTTACTGCTTGACAACATCTGAATGCATCTGTGTGCTGCTCCTGGGATCCATGTTGCTAATCAAAACCAAGAGGTTATAGTAGCTCCCTGGACAAAAACGAGCCCCCTCTGTGTTGTTCTGGGGGTGTGTTCATTACGTGGACATGGGTTTTTTGGTTGAGGTGACAGTAAGTTTGAAACACAGTGGCTAAATTGACCTGCTGGACAATTTTGCCTTTTGGTCAGGAACATAACATTCCTACCACTGAATTCCAAGATTCCAATACTCACATTCACAGGGCTGCAAATGTGACTGGTTGCCATGACGAACATTCAGAAGCATTCACACATCTGGACTGGACCGCAGCATCGCTGACCGTTCCAAGATGGTGTAGCAATTGACGTGCCTGTCTGAACTAGGGATACATCAATCTTAGGATCGGATTTTGGATCCGCACTCTAATTCGTTTGCGATAATTCGTAAGATGTCAGTAGCATGTTTGCAGGGTGCCTGTAGATTAACTGTCTCACCTCAGCGAGGTTTGAACCATGGTTGCTGCGATCACAGACCAGCGCTACGAGGTTAGCTAACAGTTCCCCAGCGGAGTGGACTCTCAACGTGGCGAGGAAAAACTTACAAAGAGGGAACGAACAAACGAAGGCTGACAGGAAGGAAAACTGGCATGCTCAACAGGGCTCTACACTCTGTAACAGATGGTTCTGCCAGGGTTCTTCACTAAAGGAACAGTAATACTCAGAAACATAACTTCCATAGCAACTTCCTTGGCAGCCTTACAATATGGAATAGTGGTCTGAGCACTGGATAGTCTTCAGTAGGCTCCACAAGCAGTTTAGAAGATGAATAAATGAACGAACAACTGAATGAACTGTCATATAGAACCATTCTGTGCTTAAAGGGTCCTTTGCCTGGATGAATGGTTCCTCAGATTGATAGAGAGTGTTGTATACCACCATACCGGGATTAATGCTATGTGAACATGCAGATGGCTGAACTGTTGAACTAAATAGAACCTTTGCTTTCATTGGAGAACCCTTAAAGAACCCTTTTTTTAAAGTGTATGGTCTCTTTGGTGACTGAGGTAAACCAGTCTGGTGGGTGAGGGTGTCTGTGGGCCGCCCAGCGACCCGCAGTGCATGCTGGGATTTATTATGCAGAGGCAATTAGAACACGATGCCCTAAATGCAAGGATAGAGAACGAGAGAGAGAGAGAGAGAGAGAGAGAGAGAGAGAGAGAGAGAGAGAGAGAGAGAGAGAGAGAGAGAGAGAGAGAGAGAGAGAGAGAGAGAGAAATACATGCTGTGTGTTTTAAAACTCATTTGCCGAACGGAAGCTGTCAGTGACGGTTATTTTCATGTCGTTTGCTGCAACAGCTTTCTTCCATAAGTCCTGGTCCCCCTGGCCCCAGAGACACACACTCACACAGACTCACACACTCACACACACACACACACACACACACACACACACACACACACACACACACACACACACACACACACACACACTATGTCTCCAAACTCCAAATAGCTACAGATTAAAATTTTACACTCTATCCCTCTCTGTACCTCCAACGTCTTTCCCTCTCTCTCTCTCTCTCTCTCTCTCTCTCTCTCTCTTTCTCTCTCTCTCTCTCTCTCTCGGACTCGTGTTTCCGACAAAGAGCAGCATCGGCTTGTCATTTCCCATCTCCTCACTTGCTGAGACACATTTGTGCTGTGGAACTGGCACTACACAAACACGCAACTCCAGGACGAACACAAACCCTCACAAACTCACCTACAGATTCCTGCATACCCAGCGCAGTGAGGGAGAACCTGCACCCCGGTACATTTTCAAAGCTCAGGAGATGTTGAGCTGCTTCGGCCATGCCTTTGGGGTGACTGTCCTGTTGAAGCGTTTGCCCTCCTCACTCTTCTGGCTGATGGTATTGGATAGTCCAATATGTAATATAGCCCAGCATGTTAGGGGTGGACAGTTATGTGATGGAAGTCGAGTCAAAGTTAACTAAGTCCTGATGATCTCATGGATGAAGCCACCTGAGAAGGGAATGCTTATCTACAGGAGGCTTTTGAAAATATGTTCGCCTGCAGCAGCGGTCCAGAGAGCCACAGAAATTTAGAGCACTGTAACTGGGTGAAAATGAGGATAGCAAACATCAAACTTCTAAACCTCTAGATCGGCTGAGACTGAGCTCAACATTTCTCAGAACCACATTGCTAGCATTTAGGAAATCAGAGATACCAAGGCTGAAATCTCTGTGCCAGTTTCAAATCTCAGGAGATTGGCTAGACCATGCAAGAAACCAGTCTTGAGCGGTTTTGACTGAATGTTTGAGGTCATTATCCTGTTAGAGCATCTGTCCTCTCCACTGTCTTGGCTGTTGGTATTGGATTGTCCTCTAATACCCTCCGTCATCTTAGGGGTCAACAGTTACGTGATGGAAGTCACAACAACTTCAATGAAGTCCTGATGATCTCATGGATGAAGCCACAGGAGAAGGGGATGCTTTAGAACAAATGATAACCATGCTAGCATTCTGGGAACCAAAGCTAAAGACCGTGGAATCTCACACATATAGCTTACTTAGGTGCACCGTTGGTGGCCTCTCCTTGTGGCAGAGGGTCATAGAGCCAGAGAACTTGACTTTTAATCATAGTTTTGAGGAAACCAGACAAAGTAACACCCATTTTCTGATCTTTGGAGCCCTGTAGCGATGCAGATCGACATGACTGACCAGAAATACCAGACTAGAGAGCATGTACTAGTGCTCTTTTCAACGAGCCTTGGATTGCATTGTTAGCTTTTAAGGAACCAGAGATACCAACTCTTTGGGCTTCTCTGAGGTATCCATGCTGTTTGTGCTGTAATCACATGATCAGTGACTGCTCAAAATCAAGCTCAAGGCATCATCATTGGGCCATCAAATCGAATAGTCGACTAGTAGACTAGTCTGTGCATCCCGTACGGTACATTGCTAAGTTGATGTCTCCTTTGGTAAAGCTCCTGCACTCTCTGTGAAGATAGGTAGCCTCACATCATGATGCTCCCACCTTTATACCTCAGATTAGCCAGCCTGTGTTAGAGCCCACTGCCACCAAATTTAGTTTTTCTTTATTCGTTTAGAAAAACGAGAGAGCTAGAACGACGGATGAGTAGCTTTTCACACTCCTCCTTGGAGTCCAAGGAGTTTAGACCCTTTGCAAACCTTCAATGGCGCTTCAATAAAAAGTGATCATGGAAAAGTTCCCAGGTTCCATCACTGTTGCTTGATTTGGGATCTTAAGGACTGTTCCAACCTGGAAATGACTGTTACGTCAGCCATAACCAGCAGACTGGACCACAGTGTCAGATTCAGTGTCTGACGAAGGCCTGTGGATTCAGGGGTGAAGGAAGGATGGTGAGATCTTGATGTTTCAGTAATGGCTGTACTCTTCTCGTTCTGTTACTTCCTCTCTCCGTATTTTTCTCTATCAGTGATAGGACTGATGAAAGCACCAGCTATATTCTCACACTTAACTATAAATAAGAGTACCTCTATATTTACATTAGTAACCAAATAAGAGAGAGAGAGAGAGAGAGAGAGAGAAAGAGAAAGATGGCCATGGCCCTTGCCCCCCTCCCCCCCCTAGAAATGAAGATGGGATAGGCCCATCCACAATAAAAAGGAGTGGGGATAAACATTTATCAGGGAGATGGATCTCCGAGCGGGACAGGGAACATATAGAGCGTCCCGTGTGAGATGGTGGAGAGTAATTGGTTTTAGACAGGCTGAGAAAGCGTTTAGACTCTCGCAGCACAATAACCATAAAACTCTGGACCCGTCCGCTGCCCTCTCTCAGATAAACGAGCGTCATTTCGTCCGTCGCTCAGATAAACACGCTGGATTTTGTCCATCTCCGCTGACGGAGAGGACCATTCCCTCTGTTTTTACTGTCTGTCGTTCCGCGAACTCGTCCTTTTCTCCGAGTCATTACTCTGTCTGTAGATGAGTTCAATTTTCCACTTCTGTGCCCTGCTAAAGTGGGAGAGAGAGAGAGAGAGAGAGAGAGAGAGAGAGAGAGAGAGAGAGAGAGAGAGAGAGAGATGAAACATGGAGAGGTGGAGGAAGTGAAAGAGAGAAATGAGAGATATAGTCAGAAAGAAAGAAAGATGCACGGCAAGGGATTTGTGAGAGAACTGGAGATTCAAAATAAAAGAGGGAAAGAAGGAATGGAATGAGCGAGCGAAAGAGAGGGAGTGAAGGAGAAAGAGTGAGAGAGCAACTGAGCAAAAGAATGGATGATGGAGAGAAAGAGTGAGGGAAAGAGAGAAGTATGAATTTGGAAAGAGCAAGAATAAGAGAGAGAGAGTCAAAAAGAGGGAGATAGAAAAAATGAGCGAGAAGGAGTGAAGGTTGAGATACGGATACAGCGAAATAAAGAGACAGAGAGATGGGGGGAAGGAGAGAGATAAAGAATGATGGAGAGAGAGGAGATACAGAGAGTAAGAGAGGATGAGAGCTTAAATGAATACAGGAGAGAGAGTGATAGGGATACAGTCAAGTAAAGAGACAGAGAGATGGAGGGAAGGAGAGAGAGATAAAGAATGATGGAGAAAGAGAGAGGAGGGAGAGAGGAGGTAGAGAGAGTAAAAGAGGATGAGAGGGCTTGAATGAGAAGGGAGAGAGAGAAACAGTGACACAGTGAAGTACAGAGACGGAGAGATAGAGGGAAAGAAAAAGAGATAAGGAATGCAAGAAATGGAGGGAGAGAGGAGGGAGAGAGATGGTAGGAGAGGGTGAGAGGACTACTACGAGTACAGGAGAGATAGAGATAGAGGCATACAGAGACAGGGAGATGGAGGGAATGAGAGAGAGATAAAGAATGCAAGAGATGGAGGGAGAGAGGAGGTGGAGAGACAGGTGTGTGATGAGGGCAGACAGGTGGTTAAGGAGAGAGGGATGAGGTGAGTCAGAGGGAGAGGAGACAGAAAGAGGCAGAGACAGTTACTCTCCGGCCGTGATCAAGATCCTTTCAGAGAGAGGCTGACACTCCTCCCCCGACCCTTACCCCTCTGTCTCACCACTGCCAGTAAACTCTCTCCTTCCATCTCTCCCTTCTTTTCACTCCCACCCTTGCTTTCCTTCTCTTCCCCTCCTGCTAAGTTGTCACATCGTATCCGTGGTGATGGGGGGGAGGGGTCAGGGTTGGGGCGTCGCCTCAGGGCTCGTCGCCGAGCAACAAAAGACCCGCTCAGCTCGCGTTAGCCCTGCTGTCGGCCAATCAGGTCTGACGGAACACGGGCGCGGTCCGCCGCTAGCCTTCAAATGCTAAGTGCTTCATTAGGCACCTTTCATATCGCCGTCGCCCCCGGCAACCCACTTTACACCCGCCATCCCAGGGAGCGTGGCGGAAAACTTCCACTCGCCGGCAGACCACAACCACACACACACAACCACACACCAACGTATACAACCACAAACACACACACAGCCACACGAACAACCGCACACTATCACAAATAACCACACACACAACCGCACACACAATCACACACCAACACACACATTTACAAATAACCACACATACAACCACACACCAACACACACAACCGCACACAACCTCACACACACACAACCGCACACACAATAACACACCAACACACAAAACCTCACAAACACACAACCGCACACCAACACATACAACCACAAACACACAGAGCCACACAAACAACCATACACAATCACAAATAACCGCACACACCAACACACACAATCACAAATAACCACACACACAAACACACACCAACACACACAACCTCACACACACACACACCAACACACACAATCGCACACAACTACACACCAACACACACAACAACAAATGTATAACCACACAGTCACACATACAACCACACACACACACACACACACACAGCCACATGCAATCGCAAATAACCACACACACACAACCACACACCAAAACACACTACCTCACACACACAGCTACACGCAACCACATACACAACCAACAACACAAGCACACACAATTGCAAATAACCACACATACAACCACACACAATACATGCATAATCACACAGCCACACACTCACAGCCACACACACACAAATACATAACCTCTCACACAACTACACACACATACATACAACCACATACAACTATATTACCATACACACACACACACACACACACACAACCACACACACACACACACACAACCAACAACACAACCAGTTCACATGGTACAGTTAAAGGCTATGGCTATTATTTCCTAGCAACAGCTGAACATAGCTGTGATAGTTTATGGTTTCCTGCGATCGGACACATCAGCAGCATCGGTGTAGAGTCTTGCTGAACTGGAGTGGTGGGTGTGTAACCAGAGTGATCACAGCAGTCAGCAGGGAGTGTTGACACCTTAACAAAAACTTCTGTTATCATGTCTATTTGGTTACCCAACACTTACACCTGCTGAGACGAGGGGTATATGTGTACTAAGTACTAGTCTCGATGTTCAAACTTACTGTTTAGACTGCACACCTATACTTCGTGAACCTGAACCTCACGTACGGCTGGGCCCAAAGCAGCACCTGTAATAGATGTATGAATTTGATTGTATGGCTTTGACTGGCAAGCGCTGCAATAAAGCCAAACCAGTCTGAGGGGAAGACAGATCTGACATGCCGCTGTGCTAATCCAGCTAACACAGCTGAAGTTTCTGGAACATTTTAAAGGAATGTGACTTACTAACACCTCGTTAGCTAGATTAGCTGCCAATTTCTAAATTAACTGCTGCACTAATGAGCACACTTGCCAACGCAAGTGTGTCAATCAGACCAAACGGTGGGAAATGAAGGTTTTATTAACATTAGCCATTTATAAAGCCTGTTACTTAAGTCTGTTACACTCGATCGGGACTTATGCACCCATGTCTGAAATACAGCTTGTGGTTGGGAGGGAGTGTGGTCAGCAGTTTGGTCACCCTGCAAGGTCAGTGGGGCCATTAGGCGACTTGTGTATAGATTGTTGGTGCCCTGGCCAGATTAGTCGTTGCCGTATTACTTTGCATATGACTGTAAAGCTGTTTGCATCCCGTTAGTGTCAGGGGTTTGGGGCTGTGTTAAAGTATTGTGAATGAGTGAGTGAGTGTGTATGGCCTGAAGCAGAGCAGATGCCTGAAGACCCTTCTGTCAAGATGGAGAGTTTGGACCAAGTGAGAAACACGAAAGAACAGCTCCTACATATTCAGCCCACCGGGGAACTGGATGTTCACTTCCTGCTAAAGAAGCTCCATAAAAAAGCCTAGCTCATTAATACCCTACCATACAGTGGCTATACTGACCATCGCAGCTGTAGCTGAACTGACCATGTTACACTGCATTGTAGCTAAGCATAAACTTGGTATATTTTATTACAGTGTAGTCATAGTTACACTGATAATATTATATTACATTATAACTATAGTTATATTGGCTATATTCTATTATATTGTAGCTATAATTATAATGATCATATCGTGTTGCATTGTAGCTATAACTATATTGACCATGTTGTGTTACATTGTAGTTATAGCTATAACGACCAAATTATATTACATTGTAGCAATAGCTGTATTTACCATATTGTATTACATTGTAGTTATAGTTTTATTCATCATATTATATTACACAGTAGCTATAGTTACATTGATCATATTATATTACATTATAACTATAGTTATATTGGCTATATTCTATTATATTGTAGCTATAATTATAATGATCATATTGTGTTGCATTGTAGCTATAACTATATTGATGATGTTGTGTTGCATTGTAGCTATAACTATATTGACGATGTTGTGTTACATTGTAGTTATAGCTATACCAACCAAATTATATTACATTGTAGTTATAGTTTTATTCATCATAATATATTAAACAGTAGCTATAGTTACATTGATCATATTATATTACATTATAACTGTAGTTATATTGGCTATATTCTATATATTCTGACCATGTTGTGTTACATTGTAGCTGTAGCTATATTGATCATATTATATTACATTGTGGTTATAATTATAACGACCATATTGGGTTTAGATGTAGCTATAACTATATTGACGATGTTGTGTTACATTGTAGCTATAGATACGTTGACCATATTATATTACATTGTAGCAATAGCTATATTTACCATATTGTATTACATTGTAGTTATAGTTTTATTCATCATAATATATTAAACAGTAGCTATAGTTACATTGATCATATTATATTACATTATAACTGTAGTTATATTGGCTATATTCTGACCATATTGTGTTACATTGTAGCAATAGCTATATTTACCATATTGTATTACTTTGTAGTTATAGTTTTATTCATCATATTATATTAAGTAGTAGCTATAGTTACATTGATCATTGTAGCTGTAGCTATATTGACCATTTATATTGCATTGTGGTTATAATTATAATGACCATATTGTGTTACATTGTAGCTATAACTATATTGACGATGTTGTGTTACACTGTAGCTATAGATACATTGACCATATTATATTACACAGTAGCTATAGCTATACTGACCATATTATATGACATTGTAGCAATAGCTAAGCTGATCATGTTATATTACATTACAATTACAATGCAGTGCTGAGAATGATCCACCACCCACATCATACCTGCTCTGCGGGGGTCCTGTGGGGGTCCTGACCATTGAAGAACATGAAATAATAACTGTAAATAAAAAGATTCAATAGTCTGAGGGGATGTCTGGGTGTGTCTGTGCGTTGTTGGCCTGCAGATCAACAGGTGAGCGCATTTGATTCCAGCTACCTGTGAGCTGCTTTTCCAAAAACAGGAAAAACAACAACACCGTCACATATCCGGTCTATCAATTACTGTGAGCGGTAATGACAGCCAGAGCTCAGCACCTGCCCGTCTGTCTGTCTGAGTTTTCTCTTCTCTGTCTCTCTGTATTTCAGTATTTCTGTCTCTGATACCGTGTTCAGTCCATTAATGCCAGAGTGCATCGACTCAACAAACAGCAGCTTCTAACAGTGACAGATATTTTACTGTGCACAGACAAAAACCGACAAGCCACACGAACGCGAGTGGAAATTATCAGTGGGAACTGGGGAGAACATTCAAGAGCATTGTAGAATGGGGAGAACATTCCAGAACAATGTAAAAAAGGGGAAGGAACGTTCTAGAACTGCACGGATGGGGAAGAACATGACAGAGCAATCAGAAGGTGTCATGGAGATCCTAGAACAACACAAATGGGAGAGAACATTGGCGTCCAATGTGTACAGTCTAGAACAGTAAGCATTAAAACAGTTTGAATCTGGAGAACATTCTAGAACAGCATGAATGGGACTCTATACAAGAGTAGTGTAAATGTGGGATGGCAGGTCTACAACAGCATGGACTGGAGAGAATGTTCTAGGCCAGTGTAAATGTGGGCAGAGTACTCTAGAACAGTGTTTAGTACTCTAGAACATTTTATGAATTAATAATATTGCCGAACCTTGTGAGTGGGGAGGAAATTCTTATCTAGTGAAAATTTAGGAAGAACGTTTTCAGTCCGTGTGAATATGTAAAAAGAATACTCTAGAACAGAATACATTATAGGGAACACTGTAGACCAGTGTGAAATGCAAGAATGGGGAAGAATTTTCTAGACTATTGAGAATGTATGATGGACATTCAAAAACAGCATGTATGGAGAGAACATTGTAGTCCAATGTGAATGTGGTCAGAAAATTCTAGAACAGTGTGAATTCTATTGATGAAGACAACTGCATAACAGTTTGAATACAGAGAACATTCTGGAACAGCGTGAAGGAGAGATTTTTCAAGATCCGGGTGAATGAAGAAAGAGCATTCTAGAACTGTAGGAATTATTGAGAACATTCTAGAACACTGTGGATGGGAAGGTCATTCTATTGTAGTGTAAATGTGGAAAGAACATTCTAGAACAGAAGGAATTGTTTAGAACATTCTAGAACAGTGTGAATGGGAGGGTTGTTCTATTCTAGTGTAAATGTGGAAAGAACATTCTAGTCCAGTGTGGAAAACACACAAATGCTATAGAACTTTAAATTATTAGGGCAGAATGTTCTAGAACAGTATGAACTGGAAGATCATTCCACAGCAGTGTGAAAAACGGCATGAATGGGGAGAGATCATTCTAGTTCAATGTAAATGTGGGAATCGTGTGTTCTATGACTGAAGAACCTTATTAAAAAATGTGAATGTGGAGATTAAATGTATGGATAGAACATTCTAGAACAGCATGAATGGGAAGGCCGTTCTAGTCTAGTGTAAATGTGGAAAGAACATTCTAGTCCAGTGTGGAAAAAACACAAAGGCTACAGAACTTTATATCATTAGGGCAGAATGTTCTAAAACAGTATGAAATGGAAGATCATTCCAAAGCCGTGTGAAAAAAGAGAACATTTTAGAACGGCATGGATGGGGAGAGATCATTCTAGTTCAATCTGAATGTGGGAATTGTGTGTTCTATGACTGAAGAACCTTATTATAAAGTGTGAATGTGGAGATTAAATGAATGGATAGAACATTCTACAACCGTTTTAATAGGAGGAAAGTTCTAGATCAGAGTAAATTAGGGAGCATGTCCTAGAACAGCAAGAAAGGGCAAGCCCATTAGAGACCAAAGATAATGTGTGATGGATATTCTAGAACAGCGTGAAGGAACAAAACGATCTAGAACATCATGACGGAGATTAACCAGCTAAATCCGTGGGGGCGGGGAAACGTTCTATGAAGGAAGGATATTGTAAAACAGGTGGAATAGGAAGAACATTCTAGAGCAGTAGGAATTGTTGAGAACATTCTAGAACAGTGTGAAAACACATGAAGGCTGAAGAACTTCAAATTTTTACGACAGTATGTTCTAGAACAGTATGAAATGGAACATAATTTTAAAGCAGTGTGAAAGAAGAGAACATTTTAGAACGGCACGGGAGAGATCATTCTAGTTCAATGAGAATGTGGGAACTGTGTGTTCTATGACTGAAGAACCTTATTAAAAAGTGTGAATGTGGAGATTAAATGAATGGATAGAACATTCTAGAACCATTTTAATAGGAGGAAAGTTCTAGATCAGAGTAAATTAGGGAGCATGTCCTAGAACAGCAAGCATGGGCAAGCCCATTAGAGACCAAAGATAATGTGTGATGGATATTCTAGAACAGCGTGAAGGAACAAAACGATCTAGAACATCATGACGGAGATTAACCAGCCAAATCCGTGGGGGCGGGGAAACGTTCTATGAAGGAAGGATATTGTAAAACAGGTGGAAGAGGAAGAACATTCTAGAGCCGTGTGAAAGGGGGGAACATTCTAGAACAACACAAGACAGAGTGCGATTTATTCAAGTGACCTTTATTAGTGTACAGATGGCGCCTTCATCAATTCACCACATCTCTTTTCATTTCTTTTCCTTCCTTTTCCTTCAGCTCATGTCGTTATGGTTGATCTGCACGCAGGCTTGCTCTTTCACCGTTCCTCTGGTTCTTTCTTGGTGGAATTCGTAGCATTATCTAAACTTAACAAACCACACGACCTCTGCTGAATGCTAAGGAAGCATGTGGGATCCGCGCTCCGGTAGCGTTGGAGGAACCCTGCAGTGAAAGAACTGCACGTTGCATACATTTGCAGCGAGTCGGTGGGCTGTCTATAACCTCTGCGCTCTCGCGCTTCATCATTAGACATGCTGTCTGCTTGCATGTCTTCATCAATGAGCTGCTGGAGTGAAAAATATGAGCAGGGTGTGTGTAAGATATACTGTACTCAACGCAGAGTCCAGTCATTAGCCAGGAGAGAGAGAGAGAGAGAGAGAGAGAGAGAGAGAGAGAGAGAGAACGAGCGAGAGAGTGAGTGTCAATGTCAGTCAAACCACATTCACAGTGCTCCCTCTAGTGGACAGTTTGCTCTCTAGTGAAAATTCAGTCCTCGCCTTGTGTCTCTCTCTCTCTCTGTCCTCCTCACCATATACATCCACCATGTAACTTCACTGTCCATGTTATCAGCTCCACTGACCATACAGGACACTCTGTAGGTGTACAGGTCCAGACTGTAGTCCATCTGTTTCTCTGTATACTGTATTACCCTGTTCTTTAATGGTCAGGACCCCCACAGGACCACCACAGAGCAGATATGATGTGGGTGGTGGATCATTCTCAGCACTGCAGTGACACTGATGTGGTGGTGGTGTGTTAGTGTGTGTGGTAGTGGTGTGTGGATCACACAAAGCAGTACTGCTGGACACCTCAGTGTCACTATCGTCCACCGACTAAACACTATCTAGCATCTTTTGGGCAGCGTCTTTTGGGCAGCATCCTGTGGGCAGCGTCTTTTGGGCAGCATCCTGTGGGCAGCGTCCTGTGGGCAGCGTCCTGTGGGCAGCGTCCTGTGGGCAGCGTCCTGTGGGCAGCGTCTTTTGGGCAGCGTCCTGTGGGCAGCGTCTTTTGGGCAGCGTCCTGTGGGCACTGTCCTGTGGGCAGCGTCCTGTGGGCAGCGTCCTGTGCCCACTGCTGAAGGACTAGAGGATGACCAACACTGCACCATGCAGCAGCAGATGAGCTATCGTCTCTCCCTGTCCATCTACAAGGTGGACCAGCAAGGTAGGAGTGTCTAATAGAGTGGACAGTGAGTGGACACAGTGTCTCAACACTCCAGCAGCACTGCTGTGTCTGATCCGCTCACACCAGCACCACACACACTAACACACCACCACCACGTCAGTGTCAGGGCAGAAGCTGGAACCTGTAATGAAGGTTATTAACTGGGGTGTTAAATGAATGAAGGGGTGTCTCTGAATTTTGCACAGTGCTGTATGGAGGGATGTGTGTGTGTTTTGATGAGTGTGCGGAGGAGAGTGAGGGAAAGTGCTTTTCTCTATGCATGTGTCTATGTCTGTGTGTGGGAGGGAGATCGAGTCTATGTGTGTGTATTTTTTGTGAGAGAGAGTGAGTGTGAGTGTGTGTGTGTGTGTGTGTGTGTGTGTGTGTGTGTGTGTGTGTGTGTGTGTGTGCGTGTGTGTGAGTGTGCGCGTGCGTGTGTGTGAGTGTGTGTGTCAGTCTGCCGGCTGGTTTAATGCTGTTCCCTTGTGTTGCCCTCGGGGCACCTTCACTTCACAATTAATGGAGGGGAATCTCCAGGGAAACTCCTTCCTCCTCTCCTCTCCTTCTCCTTCGCTTCTTTCTTCCCTCCTCTCCTCTTCCCTTCCCTACTTGCTCCTCTCCTCTGTTTCTTCACTCTTCACTTCGTTCCTTCCCCTTTTCTCTTCTCCTCCTTTCCCGCTTCCTCCTATATCTCCTCCACCATCTCCTGCTATCTGAAAATAATTGTGCATATATATCCAAAAAGCCGAAAACAGAGATTGATTAAACAGCACGCCACACAAAAGCCTGACCGGCTAAACACAATATCAGGCATGTGAGTGCTCAGCGTATCGCTTTACCTTCATTCCAGCTTCCATTCTTTCCAGGAGGCTCACGTTTAGGACCTCAAAGATTCACAACTCTGAAGTTCACAAGCTGGTTTGGCTTTTCAGGGATTAAGTGATGCTCTGGACTCCGGGTTGGTCAGTCCATTGTTCCGGGAACACGAGCAGCTCCTTTGTTTGATGTTCAAACAGCCTTTTTGTATGTGTAAGTGTATTTAAAGCAGAACCGCCCGCAGGCCAAAGTTGACCCATAATCACGCCTGATTTGGCCCACCCGAAAGTTGCCGTATCCCCCACCACCCCCCACACAATGAGGTAACACCTTTCTTATATACATTCAAATCTTATTTTCTTTTCTTATTTATTATTCAATTAAAATTTCCTAAAATATGTCCTTATTATATGTAATAACAGTGTAATAATTGTATTATAAACATGTAATAAATCCCAAATTATGTAATAACTATGCACAACGTTCTAAAACCATCATTACACACCAACATAACTCCTACTGCAATAATACAAACATTATAACTGCTTATAATGCAGTGACACTAATGTTATAACTCACAATGCAATAGCACAAACATTTGAGCAGCTTATAATGCAAAAACAATATAACTTCATAATGTAATAAAACAAACAAAATAACAACTAATTTAATACTAACATAATAACAGCTCATAATGCAGACACACAAATATTATAACATCTCACAATACAACAAACATTGTACACGGTCAATGCAATAGCACATTATAACAACTCCAAATAAATAAAAAATAAAAAAAACACAGTAACTGTTTCTAAATAATTCTTCATAATAAAACTTCATAATAAATAATATTAAAATAAAGTTGTAATATTATTTCCATTAATAATATTTAATTTAAATATTATTATAAGCATTATAATCACTATATAACATAATAACTGTGTAAGAAAAGTGTAATAACTGCACACTATGTAATAACTATGCACAATTAATTTTAAAAATTAATGCATGAGACATAAGGCAGAAAGCATGAGACAAACAGTATATATAAAAATCCCACTGTACTAACCCCCCATAATACAGTATAAGAGCCATACATAATTTCATAACACTCTTAAATGTGTAATAGTAGTATAATAAGCAGTAATTGTGTAATAAAAGTGTAATAACTAATGTTATAAGACGAATATCTATAAAAAGAAACCTGCACATGTTTATAGTTTTGCATATGGCCTTTATGTGGATAGCCCGAAGTGGGTGCTAATCCCAAACGCAACCACATCACGCTTCACCAGGTTGGTACTTTATGATCATAGTGAGCTTCTATAGATGTTCCAAAGGGGCCTACCCAAATAAAACAGGGCCCAGTTCGTAATGCAAGGAAAGGTGGTCTCACAAATCTTTAAAAACGCAAACAGTACAGGAGAGAGGCTGATAAAACCATCACTCTCTGCTGCTATTACAGTTTTCTGCATCATGTTGTAGGAATCTTTACTCTTTAGGACTTATGCCTGGACCCTGAGACATCTGAGGTTCAAGGTCAAGTTCAAAAGGTCGTACTGTTGTATATTAGTACACAGTGAAATGAAACCGTCATGTTCCAATAAAGAAACACAAGAGCAATACAATACAAATACAGTATGTGGTTCTAAATGTAGTATAAAGTATGTAGAGTTGTGTATAGAAGCATGTAGCCTGTTATGACATATTAGCAGCATATCCTCACTGCCTAAATAAAAACATGCTTCATTTTTATTGATTTTTCATTTTATGCATCATTTGAACACGTCAGCTGCTGTTTACACTGTGTAAAAACTTCATAATGAATGGACCAACAGAAGTGACCCAAAATGGCCTGGACAGACATCTGGTTCCATTGACTTGCATTAGAATTAAATGAGGTTTTTGCCCTGTCCTGTAAACGTGCCATTTTGGTGATACTAGTTTTCCTTGGACAGCAATGATATATGAACACAGCCGTCAGTGCGGTAGCATTAACAGAGCCCAGTGTGATCATTACATATTTCTCCCACAGCACACTACGAAGAAACTTGTCCTGAAGTTCATCTAACATAAACAAGGTAATGTCAAACACAGAGTATAGAGTGTGTGCACTGACGTCACTGTCCCGGCGGGATACGCCTCCTCAGTTGGACGGGATGGCAGTAAGTCCTTCTAAAGGGGTGTGTTTATTATGGAAGACAGTGAAACCTTAAATCTTAAATTTATTTCTGAAATTAGTTTATTTCTTTCAAGACGAACGTCCAAATCTGAACTGTTTGGTAGGGCCAGCCCTCAAAATGACTTCATACGGTAACAAGAAACTGAACTAGGACTTATTTTTAAAAAATTTTTACCTAAAAATATGGTTTTGAATAAACAAATTTTTAAAAAACTGAGTAAAACTATTTAACACGTCTGCTTGTTACCATGTGACGTAATATTTTGGGTTGACCCAACTAAGCACTCTTTACAGCGATCAGTGTTTGTTGCAGCTAACATGGTTTAAACTTCCCCAATAGCGCAGCTGGTCTTTAAAACACGAGTTCATCATCATGGATGTTTATTATTAATATTAACTATTGACTATTAAAGTTAAAGTAAATTAAAGTTAATTTAAATAAATTAGGGTTACAGAATATGAATAGAAATTAAGGGTGTTAAATGTTGAATAGATGAGTATTAATAAAGTATATAACTATTACTAAGTCATCAAAGTTGGTTAGAT
>JAMWET010002566.1:25000-32030 GCA_024036415.1 Prochilodus magdalenae
GTGTCAAGCGCTCCGTTTCATGTGCCTCACTCTGGAGCGCTCAGCATGTGCATGTGCAGCTGCTGCTGTTTATCATCCAATAACACAACAAGTGCGCGTTTGAAGTGTGACTGCAGAGCGAGTGTGCGGAGAGAGAAGGCCTGTCACCTCGCATAAGCTCATTTCGGCGGACGAGTGAGCGTGTTGGGCGCGCGCGCGGGCTATGTGTTCTTTACTCTTGCTTTCCTTCTCTCTTCTTCGTTGTAACGCGCCCGCGCCGGGGAAAGGCCTGTCAGCCTGACGAGAGCGTGGAGTATACGTGTAGGTATTGCACGGTGGGCGTGTCCCAGCTATTGACTCAGCCTCGCGCATTCACGCTTGGCGCCGGCATGATGCGCTCGCCCTTTGGGTTTGTCATCGTGGTTTACGTTTTAATCAGACTCCAAGAGTCGCTGCTCACTAGGTAGTGCACTATGTTTGTAGTGGGCTGGTTTCTAGTGGCCCAGATTTATGTCTGATACTTGGTCCTGCTCACTATGCAGGGCACCAATTCCATAGTCTGCTACCCTGTAGTAGGCCAAAACACATAAGTGCTCTCTAAAACTGACTTTTAACTGTATAGAGCACTATATAAATCAATATCTATATTTGAAGCCTGGCCAAACTCTCTACACAGTGCACTATTTTGGTAGTGTGCTATTCTGATGTGGTTTGACAGCCAATATCTATGTGTGATGTTTTGCCCTACTCACTAGGTAGTACGCTATTATAGGAAGTGGGCTATTTTCTAGTGGCCTACGTTTTAATCAGACTCTAAAAGTCTCTGCTCACTAGGTAGTGCACTATGTTTGGAGTGTGCTGTTTTCTAGTGGCCTAAAAAAACCCAGTATTTATGTCTGACACTTGGTACTGCTCACTATTCAGGGCACCAATTTCATAATGTGCTACCCCGTAGTAGGCCAAAAAACATAAGTGCTGTCTGAAACTGACTTTTAACTGTATAGGGCACTATATAAATCAATATCTTTATATAAAGCCTGGCCAAACTTTCTACATAGTGCACTATTTTGGTAGTGTGCTATTATGTTGTGAGCCTGAAAATCAATTATTTCAAAAAAAAAAAAACAAAAAAAAAACAAAAATAAATATATATATGATATATATATATATATATATATATATATATATATATATAGATATATAATATAATAGTATAGTATTATTTTTTTGTTCGTTTTTACTTTATTTATTTATTTTTTATTATTATTATTATTATTATTTATTTTTTTGTTTTTTGAAAGATTTTTTTTTCCTTGTATATTGTACCATTATGTTGTTGAAGAATCAATCAATGTATATCCATGAAATTTTGCTGTGCTCACTATACGGGGCACTAATTTAGATTTTTTTTGTTGTACAGTAAAAAAAAAAAAAGTAGTCGGATACTTTGCTGTACTATTTATCCCACTGTTTTCCGCTGTATTATTTTGGTGCTCTGAAAATAAAATGTAGAAATTCTAGTACCCTCTGAGAATTTTCTTTAATCATTATGTAGTGGACTATTTTTGAAGTGTGCTATTTTGTTGTCGTCTGAAATAAAAATCAACATGACCTACGCCCTATGTAGTACACTATTTTGGTACTGCGCTATTTTGAAAAGATACAAAAACCAATAGCTATTTCAGCAACACCGCCTACTTCACTATGTAGTGCACTAAATTGGGAGTGCACTTTTACAGTCCCATAGTGCACTTACTAGTGTCGTTTTCCTTGATCATCATGTAGTGCACTATTTTAAGAGTGCGCTATTTTGCTGTGCTCTGAAAAACAATCCATATGGCCTACTCCAAATGTAGTACACTATTTTGGAAGTGCACTATGTTGAAACTATATGACACCCAATACCTCTTTCAGCAACACTGCCTACTTCACTATGTAGTGGACTACTTTTGGAGTGTACTATATTTTGGAGGCCTGAAAATGCAGTGGGGAAGCTCCAATGCACATTTACAGTCCCATAATGCACTCACTAGTTCCAATCCAATAGCTAAATTATAAATTTCTCCTACTCACTATATAGTGCACTAGTTCGATGGTGTGCTGGTTTGTGGAAACTGGGGTTGGGGGCTTCGGTGCACTCTTACAATCTCACACTGCATTATAACAGATCAATTACAACTGGTGTACTGTTGAGAGAAAGTACCCACAATGCACTGTGGCAGCGTGAGAGTTTGATATAGTGCTCCAATATAGGGAACAGTGGCTGTGGACTGTTTCAGTCCCCTATGTGGTGCTGCTACTGATTCTCCAGCATAGGGAACAGTGATTAGGCTTTGGATTAGTTTTTCAATGTGACTTGCGCTGCGATGTATCTGAGTTAGCACACCGCGTGCAGTTCTGAGCACTCAGCGGAGTGCGGGTTAGCCTGCTCTGTGCCATAACGATATTTGGCCCCTTACGCGTGTGGGTTAGTGAGCTCTGTGTAATTATGATAATCAGGCTCCTCTGTTCTGCTGGCTTCTTTGAGCTAGCTCACCTGTGTGCTTTCCGGCTCATTAGCATACTCATGCATATTGATGAAGAGCAGAGGCGCAGCAGGCCCCGGCTTGGCCGCGGGGCATCATGGGAGATTACTTGCATGAGTAATCCGCATGGCTGGAGTTGGGCCAGAACTCCACAGCTGTCCGTCAAAGTACTAACGGGCAAGTGGCCCGGTGGGTAGAGTTCAGGGAAGATGGCAGCAGTGGCGTCGCTGAGGGCCACTGCTAGCATGGGGCTAGCATTAGCGTTAGCATGGAAAAGCACTGGCTAGGGAATGCAGAAAGTTGGCTTAGCAAAGTGTGATCAAAGTAGCTGATTTTCAAGGAGATTTCGGATTGTGGATCGGCTGAAATGACAGTTTCCACTCTAGTGGAACATTGCTTTATAATAGGTTCAAGAAAGTTTGGGCCTAAAACATGAGGATCCAGAAAGTTGCATGTTGGCAGAAAATTAGTCTCTAATGAAAGCTGCCACTGTTTTATCATCACAGCATGAGATATAGCTCAGCAGACAGTTTCTCTGGTAGTTTGAAAAATGGCTGCATTTCGGCTGCAGACCTGGCAACCCTTGGTTCCCATTACCACCACTGTAAAGAAATACGGGCATATATTGTTGTTTGAAGTACTCAGGTGAGTATTAGTAAGTAGAGAGGACTGGATGATTGAACAGATTGCCGCAGTGTTGAAGTAGCTAATTACATTTACGGTATTTAGCTGACGCTAAGAGCGACTTACAAGGTTAATCATATTACAGGTGGGCCAGTGTAGTGTTAGGAGTCTTGCCCAAGGCCTCTTATTGGTGTAGCACAGCCTAGCCAGTCAGCCAGGGATTTGAACCCCAGTCTCCCACGTGTGTTGGTGGCTACTTGGCAGGTAGTAGTGTTATCCGCTGAGCTACACCAACTATAAAAGCTAGTCTCTTAGGGTGATTTCACACCTGTCCCCAATACCTGAGTCCGCACCCAGAACTGATTCTGGGTTATGATGAACGAGGGGCTCATTATCGCTGGTTTGCTTTGACACGCAAGAACCCCATCCGTACGAACCGTGGGCCAATGGCACAGTTCCATAGGTCACCTTTCTGCTGTAGGTTCAGTTCTGCTGTAGGTTCAGTTCTGCTATAGGTTCAGTTCTGCTGTAGGTTCAGTTCTGCTGTAGGTTCAGTTCTGCTTTAGGTTCAGTTCTGCTGTAGGTTCAGTTCTGCTGTAGGTTCAGTTCTGCTGTAGGTTCAGTTCTGCTTTAGGATCAGTTGTAGGAAGAAGCTTCATCCGTTTGCTCCTCCTTATTAATTTGCTTGGATACAAACTCTCAAACGGCAAGGAGGAGCAGGTTCTGGGATGCGTAGCATGATCATGCAGGATCACAAGGAGCCGTACATGTACTAGAAGATCTGGCTATGCAGGCAGTGGGAGGCGTGCATGTACTCACTCCACAAAGGTGAGCTTCTTACGGTGACCTTGCTTCAGTCCTGTGACAGTGTGGTTGTATTAAGCATATCATCGCTGTCCAAAGGAAAACATGTATCTCCATTTATGTTGATTTTTACTTTTATACCTCATTTGATCACATGAGCTGCTGCTTACACTGGGGAGAAATTTCATGAAGAATGGACTAAAAGAAATGGCCCAAAACTGCTTGGAAAGACGTTTGGTTCCATTGACTTCCATTCAAATGAAACTAGGTTTTTGGCATCTCCTATAAAGTTGGCATTTTGGAGATACCTATTTTTCTTTGTACAGCGACGATATGCTAATGCATAACAGTGATAACACTAAACTACTGTATAGCTATCCCTCATAATCGGAAGTCGAATAAGTTAGAGCATTCAAGGAACAAAATGAAACTTCACCAGAAGTGGATAGCTGAATCAGGAAACTTCACCAGAAGTGGATAGCTGAATCAGGAAACTTCACCAGAAGTGGATAGCTGAATTATGAAACTTCACCAGAAGTGGATAGCTGAATCAGGAAACTTCACCAGAAGTGGATAGCTGAATTATGAAACTTCACCAGAAGTGGATAGCTGAATCAGAAAACTTCACCGGAAGTGGAAAGCTGAATCAGGAAACTTCACCGGAAGTGGAAAGCTGAATCAGGAAACTTCACCGGAAGTGGATAGCTGAATCATGAAACTTCACCGGAAGTGGATAGCTGAATCAGGAAACTTCACCGGAAGTGGATAGCTGAATCAGGAAACTTCACCGGAAGTGGATAGCTGAATCATGAAACTTCACCGGAAGTGGATAGCTGAATCATAAAACTTCACCGGAAGTGGATAGCTGAATCATGAAACTTCACCGGAAGTGGATAGCTGAATCAGGAAACTTCACCGGAAGTGGATAGCTGAATCATGAAACTTCACCGGAAGTGGATAGCTGAATCAGGAAACTTCACCGGAAGTGGATAGCTGAATCAGGAAACTTCACCGGAAGTGGATAGCTGAATCATGAAACTTCACCTGCACCGGAAGTAGTGGATAGCTGAATCAGGAAACTTCACCCAGAAGTGGATGTAGACTGAATCAGGATATTTCACCAGAAGTGGATAGCTGAATCAGGATTTTTCACCGGAAGTGGATAGCTGAATCAGGAAACTTCACCGGAAGTGGATAGCTGAATCAGGAAACTTCACCGGAAGTGGATAGCTGAATCAGGATATTTCACCAGAAGTGGATAGCTGAATCAGGAAACTTCACCAGAAGTGGATAGCTGAATCAGGAAACTTCACCGGAAGTGGAAAGCTGAATCATGAAACTTCACCGGAAGTGGATAGCTGAATCAGGAAACTTCACCGGAAGTGGATAGCTGAATCAGGAAACTTCACCGGAAGTGGATAGCTGAATCAGGAAACTTCACCGGAAGTGGATAGCTGAATCAGGAAACTTCACCGGAAGTGGATAGCTGAATCAAGAAACTTCACTGGAAGTGGATAGCTGGATCAAGAAACTTCACCGGAAGTAGATAATTGAATCAGGAATCTTCACCGGAAGTGGATAGCTGAATCAGGAAACTTCACCGGAAGTGGAAAGCTGAATCAGGAAACTTCACCAGAAGTGGATAGCTGAATCAAGAAACTTTACCGGAAGTGGATAACTGAATCAGGAAACTTCACCAGAAGTGGATAGCTGAATCAGGAAACTTCACCGGAAGTGGATAGCTGAATCAGGAAACTTCACCGGAAGTGGAAAGCTGAATCAGGAAACTTCACCGGAAGTGGATAGCTGAATCATGAAACTTCACCGGAAATGGATAGCTGAGTCAGGAAACTTCACCGGAAGTGGATAGCTGAGTCAGGAAACTTCACTGGAAGTAGATAGCTGAGTCAGGAAACTTCACCGGAAGTGGAAAGCTAAATCAGGAAACTTCACCGGAAGTGGATAGCTGAATCAGGAAACTTCACTGGAAGTGGAAAGCTGAATCATAAAACTTCACCAGAAGTGGATAGCTGAGTCAGGAAACTTCACCGGAAGTGGAAAGCTAAATCAGGAAACTTCACCGGAAGTGGATAGCTGAATCATGAAACTTCACCGGAAGTGGATAGCTGAATCAAGAAACTTTACCGGAAGTGGATAGCTGAATCAGGAAACTTCACCAGAAGTGGATAGCTGAATCAGGAAACTTCACTAGACAGCTTCTGTCCCTGCATCAGACCACACTGACGCAAACCCCAGATTGGCGATTCCAGACTGACTGGAGACTGGTGCTGCGGACCACTCCCGGATTCTACACCAGCTTTCACACTTGATCAAATGCACCGAACTCATGGAACCAGTAGACCTGTGTCCAGTAGTCATCACTCCTTCCTTTCCTTCTACGCTCCTCTCCTAAATCCACACAATCCTGCAGGAGCTGGAAAAGTTCCCACTGCTCCCATTTCACAATAGACCAGAATGCATTGGTCTGGCTATTCCCCATGCTTGTGGTCAGTGTGACACAACTCTTGAGACACTTCTGAATAAGTCAGACAGTTGATCACGTATTTAACACATCACATAGTTTTGTTATTATCACGTTAAGCGATTTCTTTGTATTTACGGTGGGTTGCTGCAAGGGTTTTTGGACTGTACTATCTAGTGTTACACTGCATGAAAAGTCTGGGCACTCCTGATCAAAGCCTTTTGAGTGTTTTTAGTGTCTGATTGCACTGATAAATAATGCTAACGCTCTATTCCATTCCATTAGGGGTGAACACATTGATGTGAGTTTATGAACTTTCTCTACGTGTATGATAAATTGTGAACATTAAGGTTTATTTATTTGCACATATATGTAGACGGTGGTCTTTGAAGTACAATCTAGGTGGCAAATGAATCACCTAGCCCCCCCCACAACCCGATGATATTCCTATGTTTAGGCAAAGCATGCTGTACAATTCCCACAGGTCACACATGTAGAGATAATGAGTTGAATCAACACACTATAGAGAGCCCTCGTCATCACACATTCATGATTAACCTGCTTCATGTTTTGTATTTAAAAGGTGATCTCCACGTTGCTGCGCTTGTATCTAAAT